>VZRZ01008135.1:690510-727402 GCA_013398175.1 Climacteris rufus | reverse complement strand
TTTCTTTTTTTTTTTTTTTTTTTTTTTTTAATGCAAATCAGTAATAGAGAACACATGCCTGGCTTTCTGGGAAGGGTTTTCAACCTCCTTTGCTGAGAGCAGCTGCTTTCAGGAGCAGTGGTTTGAACTGCAAAGGGCTCCAGCGGCAGTTTGATTCCACATTATCCGTCACACCAGTGGTCCCCTCCCCATTGTATTTTAGCTAATTATCTCCCCATCTCTCACAAACCTCATCTTTTCCCATCCAGTCTGCTCCCATATTTCTTCTGCCGGTCGTGATCACAATGCAGAGGCCAAGCGGGTGCACTCATCATTGGTGTGAAAGACACGTTGTCCTAATTCCCCACTGACAAGCTGCTTCTGGGCTGCTGATGTTTCGGGACGGCATGACTCAAGGGCAACTATGGGAGAAAAGAACAATTGGCACCCAAGGGAGGCATTGTATGAAAACTTACGTTCTTCAAGAGCCCACTGGTTAAAGCAGGCACAGCAAACAGAATGCTAAAAAGGAGGCTGTGTATCTTAGGAGCACATCAAAAGGCTTCATTAGGGCTGCAAGATAAAGGTCAACTTCAACAACAAAGAAACTTAAGTTGTAGCTTATTATACCCTGTCCGTGTATTGGGATGGGACATGGAGGAGGAGGGGGACTTGGGAGGTGAAGCAACTCTTCTGCACACTACAAGTCTTTGGTCTGCCCAAAGTCCACACTCTGAATACATGTCCTGGATTATGGGGAATTTTGGTGACAGGCCATAGTGTTAATGAAAGAATGCAGTGCTCTTTGAAACTGCAATTTGCAAGGAAGTTTTTACTGGTAAAGGAGAGGAGTATTCTTGAAGAAGTGAGACTAATTTTCTTTAGGGACAAATACTTGCATTTAGCTAAAACATGAATCTTTGAATTTTTCAGCAAGTTCTCCCACAGCTAAAAGTTGATGAGAATCACAAATTTATTCTCCCCCTGAATCAGATACTTGTCAGCACTTTTTCTGTTGTTCTGGAGTCTGGATTTTTTTGGTCTTTAACCCTTCCAATGTCCTGATTGTCAGTTGAACTGAAATTGAGTGTTAGCGTTCAGTGTGTGAGAGCAAGAATTTAGACTATCAGACCATCTAAGTTTGGGAAAGAATTCAAAATATAGTTTGGCACAAATTGCACTCAATCCACCAAAAAAGAAATACTGACTGTCCCTTATTAGTTCTGCTATGTTTATTATTTGGTTTGCTAACCTCCATATTGGACTAGGAGCAAGACAAAGCATGAAAACCTCTTCAACAAAAACTGGCATTATTTACATTTGCCTAATCTCACAGGAGATAGAAATGAATGTGTCCTCAATATATTTCTCTAGGGAAAAGGTCTAATTTAATGGAAAAATGTTGCATTTTACATTACTGCCTGTATGTGCATGTGTATGTATAGTCAAGCTACAAAATGTTCTATAGGGGTACTCCTCCTACAAAATGCTTCATGAAGCTTCAAATACCTGGCCAGAAGGTCAGAGTCCTTTTAGGTTTTATAGAGAGCTTTAACAGTAATGGAATTGATAGAATATGATAAAAAGGGGACAAGTCAGTATTTTGTTCTGAAAAATCTGAGTGTAAATCTAACACTATTAAGGATATACTAAAAACTCTCACTGGCCTTTGTTTTGGCCAAATTTTAACTTGACTATACAGAAACTAGCTTGCCAGAGATTAGTTAGTCCAAGTGGTTTTAGGGATGTGAGTTATAACTCCATACTAAACTTTTGAGCATGACAAATCCCAATTAAACTGCTAGAATTTTCTATTATTTTCATCTTGGTGGAGGTGGTTTTCCTTGTTTCCTTGTCTGATATTCATCTCTAAAAAGAGCCTGTAGATATCCATAACTTAAAGTTTCTCAAACTTGGAGAAAGATTTCAAGTCTGTTTTGTGGTTTGGGGCAAAAGTCTGGAGCCATTTCTTATTTTATCCACAATATCTCCAGCTCTCACTAGGCAACTCTCACTGCAGCTGGCAGGGTTAACCTATGATAAACGCAGCCCCGAGGTCCCACTACGTTGTACAGGCAGTAACATTTTTTAAAAGGAAAGGACTCTCCTGCTACTTCAGTTGCAGTCCGTTAGTGAGGCTTAGATGCTCCACTGCTCCCACATTCCTCTCAAAGGACAGAAGAAGGTCCATGAAGGAAAGCATGCAAAGATGTACGTGGTGTGCTAGCCAGGTCCAGGGTTAATGTCACTACCAAGATGGGTTTCACAGTGGTTTTGAGGCCCTCCAGCATTTTATGGAAGAGAAACAGAAGGTTCCTGGACTAAAGAAAAGAGAAAGGAAAAGTAGAAAGTAGTTTAGAGTTGAAAGGATGCAATGTACTGTAGAGAGGTTGTTAAGAGCTTTACAGGAGAGGCTGTGGTGCATTGTATTGCAGTGTTTTTTAAATGCAAGAAATTTGATAAAGTTTCTGTCTGTGTTTGTGCTTTCAAGTGGATTTTTTTTTATATGTTTGAGGAAAGCATGCACTATGTCATCTTCTGCTCTTTTGCAGCTGGAAGGCTTGGACTTCATATTTCAACTGTCTTGCAGCATTTCTCTACCTGTTACTTCATGTGCAGGGTCTGAAACTATCTGTTTGGTCATGGTTGATTCCAGATTCAGAGCAAAATGTGCAAGAACTGCATTACAGTTAGTAGAAAAGAGTGTGCCTTGCTCATGCACCATGATCTGCTTCTTTTTATATCCTTCCCTCCACTTAGGAATGAAGATGGGGTCAGAATGGCCTCTCCACAGTTTCTATGCCCTATTTTCATCTGGGACAAAACTCTGGGGCTAATTCTTATTTCATCCAGGTAAATTCTAACTTGCTAGCTCTCTGCTGCAGGTGGCAGGGTAATCTGTGAGAAACACAGCCCAAGCTCCCAGTAACTATTTGGTATTTAGTTGGTTTCCGTTTAACTGATCAGAATTCCCTGGTCTGTGTAGAAGGCCCGAACACCTCAGGAAGCTTCTCATCCAGATACTAGCCAGATCTAGGCCTATTTAGCATTGCACTCAAGCAAGACTACTTGTCTTCAATTTAGCTTAGCTTCACACCAGTATAACAATGCCACATGGAATGATTTTGACCTTCCTTGGGAGCCCTTTGTAAAACGTAAATTAGTTGCTCAGATTTTTATAACAGAAAGGCCTGAAGAAGAGAATTAAGGATAAGAAAGGAGAGAACAATCTTGACAGAGCTCAGCATCTTCTCTCCTGCACTGCTGAAGGCTGGACTGTGCCTATGTGCAGGAACACCTGAAGTTTCGGGCTATGCACATGTCAGAATTGTACCTTTTCAACTCTAATCTCTTCCTTATTTCCTACCCACCTGTGTTGCCTGTAACATTAAGCTCTTTGGAAGATATCTTACTAGCAGTTTCCTATCTTTTACCTCATAAGACTTCCCACCCAAGAGGCTGGAGAGCAGGCTGAGGGAATGTCCTCTTCCCAGGTGGGAATCCATACAACCCACCTTTGTCTGGTCAGCCTTTTGTACAACTGCTCATCTTTTTTTTCTCTTATGGTCTCCATACCCATTCAGCAGGAGTGGGCAAGTGGCACTGGCAAACAGTCTAGGGAAGCAGATAATGTTCTCCCTTCTAAGAGCTGGGGAAAAGTTCCTTCTCCATGAACACATCTCCATTAACTCTTTCTACATCTCCATGAGCCCAGTGTGACTCACATTGATCTCTCATAGTTCAGACAGGGCCTCGCAAAGGTCACACAACACACAAATGCCAGCCTTGGCTGAAAATGTTGCACTGGCAATGCTGACTACTAGTTGGACAGCAACATTTTCAAATTGTATGAAGTCTGGACTGAAGACCTCTGGAAAAATCATTTTCCACACCCAGGGTCTCATAGTCCCCTTTCTTTCCCTCAATATTCACAAAAGTTTAAACAGCATCTCTCTCCCTTCTTGTCAACCCCTGCAGTTTGAAGGGAGATTTTCAGCTTCACATCAAATCCTCCTCTTAAATCTAATACATCTCCTCTTCCTGAGACTTGTCCTGAATCCAGCTGGTTTTAACTTTTCTTTCAGGAAGCATTTTAAAAAAATAACCTCACATTCAAATCAAAATATTTCTTTCTCTATTAATTACTTACCAAATATTATCCACTGGTGCTGAATTGCAGTATCTCTGTGTGGAGAGTAAAGAGATGGAATGACTGGTTAAAAATAAACTAATATTCTGTTAAAAAAATCCATCAAAAGTAGAGATGAGCTCATGAGCCAGAAAAATGAAAAAAACAAGAACCTAGGCAAAGATCTTGATACGAAGATGGGGGGCAGCTTTCTTGCCTCAGGGGCTGGGGAAATGTCAGGACCAGCAGCAAACCTTGGTGTCATTGACAGAGTGAACTGCTGAGGAATGGCTGTTGGAGATGCTGCAGTTTTGGGAGAGATGTCAGTGCCTTGAAGTGTATTTGTCTGTGTCTGTCTGGTCAAGGGTCAGGGGAAGAGGGCAGCAACAGACACTTAAGGTATCTCACAATCTTCAGCATCTCTCTGGACCTTTTTGGCCTATGCGCCCTGATTTCCTTCCCATGGAACTGGAACACACCAAGTCCAGGGCAGGATCAAGAAACTCATCCAGATTTGAACATTCTTCCTTTCTCTCAGTTCAGGTGAAGGCAGAGCCAAGCTTTAGATCCTGTTGTGTGTTATGGAGCCTTCTACAACCCTTCTACAACAATGCCTAAGGCCGTTGGGTTCAAAGGGAACATGTCAATTGGATTTTATTTCAGGTTTGAACATCTATTAAAATCTGTGGTGTTTTTCCTTCAGCCCTAAGATAAACCAGATCTAGAAAGAGCATTTTAGTACTCATGGAAGTCTTCTCATTCTAGCTGTAGCTGGCTGTGGGACTGATTACAGTCAATGGGAAATCCAAACCTCTTGGTTTATTGTGGAATTTCAGCACTATGTGACCCTACTGACAGCTGACACCCTGTTGTCCTCAGAAAGCTGTATTTTCAAGAAGACAGAATGTACCAGCATGCAAATGGATCAGTTAATTCAAAGTGGCCCTGGATGACCCCATTCATGCTCCCCACTCTCTGGTTTAACTTGATTCTGGGTAAGAAAAAAGGCTTCAGCAGATCCTCATGTGTAGTGTTTTATATTTGATGACTCTGCTGAAGGCTGATGTGCCCCATTCCATAGTCAAATGCTGAAAGAATATAAGGGACATCAAACTTTTGTTCATGTCTGCCCTTTCCACTGTGATTGAAATCGATGGAAGTGTGCCCATCAATAGGACCTGGAAAAGATCCACAGGACATTGTGTTCTAGCACTTGTCCCAAGGACAACCTTTTAAAATCAAGTATTAAGGGAATAAAAGGGAAAAAAAAATACAAAGACCAAAACCACATTGCACAACTTTCATAAAGCATTTGTAACCTAACAATATACTGAAAAGAAGGAGGAGAGACTAGAGCAAAGCCTGGGGAGAGGCTGGAGAGTTTATCTCCTCGAGGTTTTTGATACCAGTTCTGTTTCTTGCTACGACAGAACTTTTGATCAATTATGTAACTTTGATTCCTTTCTCCTTTGCACCCTTCCTTTATAGTCTGCTTAGGTGATATGCTTTTATTTGCTCATTTCTTGCAGACAGTGCCTTTGGCATCCATGCACATCAGGCTGAGAGTGTCATAGGGTTAAGACACCAATGAAAGCCTGTAGCTGTGCCCAGAATGATGTGTACAGGGCCAAAAATCAACTGCAGTGGGTGGTGGAGGGCCTTCATACCGCAGAGGGATATTTGGAGTTTCTTCAAAAACAGAGTGAAAAAGGAAGAAGTGGTGGGAGGAGAAAACCAAAGGAAATAAAATACAAAATCCCATAAAAAATCCTAACTTTGTAAATACACTTCAACCTCCTGGGTGAACTCAGGGACACATAACAACCCCAGTATCTTTTTCTTAGTATAAAGGTTGCTTGTCAATGGGGTTTTACACAGCATTAATAATACATTTATATATACGCTCCACAATTAATTGCAAAGCATTTATGGCACTGAACAGTTAGAATGCATTATGATAATCACTCCTCGTGCATTGACTTTATTGTAAAGGTTTTGCTGATCACTGTAATTGGCTTGTTATTACACAGGAATATAATAACACCTCTCTGTATAGTAGTTTATAGCACATCAATAGCAAATGCATTCCCTTTATTGGAAGCAATATGCATTTTATTAGAATACAGCTGAATAAGTGCAATCTGTGTAGACAAATGAAGTTTCTAATGACCTGTCTCACAAAAGAGTCGAAATAACAAGCCATTTATTATGTATTTTTTCCACTGATGAACTTGTAGTTACAGTTACACAGGCATTCCTTTAAAAAATGTAAGGCATGTTTTGCTGTACTTTCAAAGAAACATTTGGGGAAAAAGAAACATATGGACCATTTTTCTGCCTATATTGAATAAAGTAAGGGTGACTGATCCTCACACCTTAGAGATTTCATTTGCTTGTTGAGATTTTCTTCCTTTTTTGGAAGTGTTGTATCTGACATTCACGAAGAATCAAAATGTTCTCACACTGAGTCCAAGTCCACCTCCTGGAGAAGTGTTGCACTAAGAACCCCTATGCAGTTGCCAGCACATTACTTATGAGGGGGTTGATATTGTCCTAACTTCTATTGTATGGGTTCTTTATTTTAAAAAGAGGCCTGTTTTATAGTTAACAACAAAGAAATCTGAGAAGGTATGCAGAGTCCTGCCTGCCATCATTACTCTAGGTTTGAATTTCTGGGAGCTTAGAGTGGCAGACACCTGGCACACACGTGTAATTAATGTGCATTTGTTTATCTAACTATGCCCAAGTGTGATCAATGTCAATAAAGTACCTAAACGCTTTTGAGACTCTGAATCTGGATAAACAAGATTGTTCTTTCCAAATCTGGTACAGTTCATAGCGTTATAGTGCTGTCTGTGGTATAAACTGAGTCCAGTATTCAACACATAGAGATGGTGAGCAGTTGTTTTTTGTGATGAGCTCAGTTGGGTGGAGGATGCTGCCAGTAATGCCAGGCTTGTGGGTTTGATCCCTATATGGCCCATTCACTGCAGAGTTGGACTTGGTGATCCTGGTGGGTCCCTTCCAACTCAGAACATTCTGTGATTCTGCTTCTTCTCAACTGTCGCTTGTTTATTGTAGGCTTGCAAATACCTTTGACTCCAGAGCAATCCAAGGTCTTTCTGGAAAGCAGAAGCTAGCAAATGTCTGGACTGTGGGCAGTACCCTCAGCTGTTGGCATACAGACTGGCTCAACCCAGTTTTGTTGCAGACTGCACTCTTCTCTTTCAATGAGGAGTGTTTTGCCTCTTGCCTGCTGAGATCCCAGATTACAGCATCACAGCTTGCAAGAAGTTTCAAGACTCCAGAAATACTGGAGTTCAAGAGAACTTTTTCCGTGACATACACAGCCTTTTCCCATTGCTATATATATTTTGCAGTACGTACATGAAATCAGCTTGGGAGGCAGAAAATCTCTGTGTAAATAATTTAGCTCTCTTAGTAAACTGTATCTAGTGCTTTTACCCAGAATCTGGGCCTCTTAGGAGCCTTAGACTCAGGGACAGAAATAATTTTATTTAGGGCTATTATGCCACTGTTCTTAGAATGTTATTTCAGGCAGAATTTATTTTTCCTAGCATTAGAATCTAAGTATTAACCATATAGTCAAGGTTAGACATCTATTCTCCTTCTATGGACGGTGGAGAGAGAGAGAGGCTTACAAACTATGATTCATCCTATCCTAAGACAGACGGGATAAATGGAACTTCAAAGTTTCCCTTCTCTCTCTCTTCATTGAATCAGGAATGAACCTATGGCAATTAACTTAGATTTAGATATCTCACTTTCAGACACCTAAAGAGAGGTAAGATGAATAGCAACTTTCACCTTTTCAGGCCACAGTTTTCCATCTGTATCATATGAAGGATGATGCTTGACTTTTTTGAAACCCTAGGCAAGATCTATGAATAAAAATTGCTATATAAAAACTATGGATTGTAGAAGTTGGGAGTTTGTCCTAAAAAGAAAAAGCACCTTTCTCCATTAATGTGTTTGCTTCAAAATATCAGGGGAAGAATAGAAGGGGTTGCATCCCAATCAGCCTGAGCAATAGAGATAATCTGATCAGTTTTAATTTCTGTTTAAAGTCAATTTCTATTTTCATTTTGGTTTGTTACTACTGCCATTCTCAGGACAGAAAGTGAACTAAAAAAACACCCAGAAACTTAAAATTAAAAGTAGTGTGTAATATCAGTGTCTTTAAAATGTGTTTTCATAATTAAGAAAAATATTTTTATCTTTAAAACCAGCTTGCTTTGGAATCTGCTATAGAAAATGAATATGGCCCCTTGTAATATCATTTGTAGAGAGGTAATTTTCAAGGCAGCACTGCACTGAAACATTTTCCCCCAGGGAGGATAAACAGTTGGCTTCAATTAGTGAGGGACTGTTTCCTTTCTTTTCAATTTTAAAGACAGTCTTGCAGTCTGATCCTGCACAGAGGAAGAGAAAGCTCTACACAGGGCGATAGACTGCAGCTTGGAAGACTGAGGCTTAAATTCTTTCCTTGCCACAGATATTCTCCTTGACCTTGAAGAGGTTACTTGGGATCAGGCTGTTATTTTCACTCCATTTCTATCTGTTGACTATTATTACCTTTGACTGTCTGAATATACACGTGAAATTGGCCAAACATCTTGCTCTGACTCCAGTTTCCTTCTATAAAATAATATTGGTGCTGCAAGGATGCATGCATTAAAGATTATTAGGTGTTCAAGTTCTCTAATCATTAGTTCCACAGAAATAACTTGGTTAGATAAATAGAGATGTTCAAAAGTGTCAAATGTGTTTCACTGCTCAAATTTCACATAAAGTCAATGGGCCTTGGGTGTCTAAATATTCCCTTTGAAAATCTCCCCAAATAATGATGTTCTTCCAAATAGTTGGAGCCAGCTTTGTGGGGCTGATTCCTTACACGTTTACAGTGGAATCAGCCTGATCTTGTTCCTGTAGGAGAAGCTGCCTATGGATGCTTGTGGAAATTGAAGAGGACATGTTCCATGACAGAGCAGGTTTGTTTCACAAAACAAGCTGAGACTGCCCAACGAACAGGACTTGAAGAATGTTAAAAATAAGGGAAAAGTAACTTAGATATGTTAGGACTGGCCTTAGTGATGCTTTCTTGTAGCATCAAAGCTGAGGTGAAGGAATTCATAGCTAGTAAAATACTTGCTGCCCATGAACTTCCACATGAATGGAAATTGATTCCCCAAAATCTTTATTTTATCCATCTATTGAGCCACTGATGAATGGCCAGATGCATTGATTATAAACCGCAAAATACTTACACTTCCAAGCAGACATCCAATTAATGTGAAATTGTATTGCCACAGTGTAAAGTACATCAGATGAGTTGCTTTCTTGTTTTTTGTTAGAGATTTTTTTTACGAAATTATTATGACCATTATTATGAATCACTAGTGAAGAAAAGATGTGGAAAAATGGGCCAGAACCACAGGCAGGGGTGAATGAAGATACCATGAGTTTAACGACTTTAGAGATTGAACTAAGTTAATGTGGTCTCTGCACTCCCTAGATCAGAAATCTAATTATTTACTACCTTTCTTGTGGCAGTGCCTGGAAGACCAGCTAGGAAACATCACACCAGGTTCATTGTCCAACACAGAACAGACAGAGGTCATCTTTTCCTTATTAGACTACTCTCTAAAGATAAGACCAGATGCATGCAGTGTCTGGATACAGAGCTGTCATATAGTGTCTTCCCAGGTGTGACAAAAAGCATTGTGTAGGGTTGCAAAGTTGGGAGTGAAATTAATAGATAAGGGTGTGAAGTTAGGGTCTACCTGGGGTAGAAAACAACAAGATGGTTTTCAAGCAAAGCTCCTTTTGGTGACACACCTTCTGATGCAAAGCAAATGACATCCTGAATAACATACACAAGAGCTTAAGCAAACAACATGGCCTCCTTCTTGACAAGGACCATTCTCCTGCACACTCACACCCCATGGTTGGCAAATTTCATCATATCTATCTAAGACCAAACAGCTGCATTTGGCCTGCAAGTTTGAGAGTGGAAAAGAAACTGAGATGCCTGAGGGACACTGACAGGGAGCCCGGTGTGCCACCATGCCACTCACTATAGGGGAGGCAGGTCTGTGGGTACTGTGCTAGAAAAAAGGGTGCAAGGGTATACATGTCCCTAGATACCCACTGTGTCTTTACAGAGAGTTCTTCAAAATGACTAAAGCCACCTAAAACAAAACAGAGGTCACAAACCACGTCCCACAACAGAAATTCTAATCTGGATGCAAGTGTATTCTCCAGGGTCTACAATGAACTGAATTTATCCCTGTCTCTCCTTGATCTCAGTGTGTGATCCCACACTCTTCCCTGGTATTACAGACAATGGGGTTTTTATCAGAGCCTCTAATGTTCCCTTTTTGAAGTTTGGACTTTGAGAGGAAAGGCCAGAATCCTGGAGCACTAGCCATTCTTCTGGTGTTTTTGTCTAGATTAATAGGGTTTAGATCTAGATGGAATCGTTAGATCTCATTTAACCTCTTGCATAAACTGTCTGTAAAATTTCACGCAGATGGTCTGTGCTGAGACTTCTGGCTTGTATTTGACTGAGGAATAAAAAAATTTAGCCAGAGAATGACTCCTTTGAGGCTTCAGTACAACTTTGATATCAAACAGGTTGGAATTGCGGAGATGAACCTTCTGAAAAGCTTTTAATAACTCTTCAAATCAGTTCAATTAGTAACCATACATGTTTGTGATCAATTATGTGTAAGAAGTAGAGACAGTAGGATATATTTTTTGATTAAGTACCTAAATACATATGTTTCCTCCAGTTTCCCACACACACACACAGAAAAAAAAAAAAAAAAAAAGGGGGGAATAATTTTTCTAAGGCAAAATTGTCCAGATTTTTCTAAAAAAAACCCCTTAAAAAGACAGGGTAATTCTCCTAATATTAAGTAGGTAGAAATATTCATGTCTGTGGACAATGATGTTCATTAAGAACAATAAAAGGGAAGTCTCCTGGAAAGCAGATATTCCCATGCAGAGGAAGCAATATGCATGACTCCTCCTATGTGGTCCCACTGCTGTCATTTTCTTCTTGCCACTTTTCCATACCAACACAAATATTTCTTACTCTTCTTGAGGCTACTAGTCTGACCATGTGCCAAAGGGATGAGACATGTCCAGTGCTTTTCAGAAAGTTGTGCTGTCCCCAATTCAAAAGACATATCTCATCTGTCTTAGCCAGTGACCACAGAAATGGTTGTTACTTCATGTCAACAGACACTGTGGAGAGACAGAATTTCCATGGGCAAATAATCAGAAGAGAGAAATCCTCCATTTTGCAGACATTAGTAACATGCTGACCTTTAACAACATCGCAAGCTTTCACTCTCTCTTTAAAGTATTATATCTGTCCTTAGGGAGAAAAGTTGTAGCTAAGGACTGAAATCAGCAGTGGATCATAATGCTGGCTGTGCTATTCAATCGCCCTGCTGTATTTAGGATCCATTTATTTCTAGATTTTTTTTTTTCTGTCTTGAATCTAAAAAAAGAAGTGACCAGGCTGGCAGTGACATGTGATTAATAGATTGCACCTTTAGAAAAAGTTAGCAGAAGGAGATTAGCATTGCAGCGTATTATTTATTAATTAAATGCAGACACCCTATTTATACCAATGCTGATGACATTAGTTCACGTCCATGCTTTGGGACTGCATTATCCATCCGGTCTCCTAGCATAGTAATGATTGTTATTAAGCTGGTGGATGTTGCTGGGCTCCTTCTGTCACTTGCTTCTGCTATCAGCAGGAAAGGACAGCCAAGAAGTTAAAGATCCAACCTGAACATTTTGTTCAAGTGTCTGCTCTGTCTCTAACAACCTGAGTTACCTTGGCCATACCTCTGGACTCCTTTGGGACATCTCTGCTTGCTTTTTACATCTGTACCTCCCTGTAGCTCAAGGTGCAGTGAAGATTAAGCATGCAAGGCAGTATGCTGTGTGAGACCTTTTCCATTGCCTGCAGGAGAAAAAATTACATTAGTGGGCATATATGTACCTGCTGCTGCTATTTCAGTCAGCAGAATGGGAGAGAGTTATCATAAGTGTTGTTATTTAACATTGCCAGGCTATAATATTGTACTTCACATGACTCTTGTTTGATAAGCTTGTCCTCCTGCCTACAAAGTGTCCAAAGGAAAGTTTTGAAGCCAGTACAACCCCAGGTTTCCATTATTTCCAGTAACTGTTTTCAAGATCCTGCCATTAAATGTAAAAAAGACAACAAATGCGTTCCATGACTTTTTCTGATCCCACCTCAGGGGGTGAGGTGCCCCCTGCCCTCTCCTGCACCTTGAAAAAGAGAAAGCCATGGTGGTGCAGGACACACTTCTGCTGGGTTTTTTTATCAGGAAATAGTTTTTACCGGCTCCAGGCAGATCATAAACAGATATGGCCTTTGGTTGGGCTCACTGGAGTTACATGAGCCAGCTGACATAACAGACCATATATGTTTTGCCTTCAGAGTAGAGATGGGAGTCCAGGGAAATCCTCTCATTCACCAGTGGGTATTTTTGAAAAAATTGCATTTTGGGTATCAGTAATCCAAATGATCAGTTACTCCTTCAGCAGAATGTCATAAATGTTTAGATTTGGTAGGGGGGGGAGATGAGCTGTGATGTTCTTGTGTTCACTCTGTCTTGTGACTGTGTCTCTCTCTTTTTCCACACGTTACAGAACAAGTGAAATGCATGAATCGGTCTCTTAACAGTGTCTTCTGCATGTAAACAACTGCTTTCCTTGTCAGCAGGATGTTCTGCAACCAGGGCAGGCAGTCTGATCCTGAATGGGGGTAAAGTTTTCTCTCTACTCTAAGTTTATAGAGTTACAAAGATGAAACCAGTGGATACTCATTAGTGAAACAATTTAGGATTTGGTTCGAAGCCCACTCAGTCATAATTCTGGAGACTGAATAGGACCAACACCACCATGGAAGAGCTCTTCCAGAACAGTCCAAGAACCTGAGCCCTAAGCATCCCCTCACCATCATTTTGGTGTTTGCTTATTTGAATTTTCATCAGCTGTCATGTTCCCTCACAGAAAGCTGAGCACTGTAACAGCCAATAATTAAAAGCGAATATTGAAGAGTCTTTCAGCATTATCTACACCATGATACAATCTGAACACATGCAAAAAGACATTCAAAAGATGAATGAAGAGAGTGAATGGGCTGATTTATCCTGGACTGTTTCTCACGGTGTGAAGTCTGCCTTTCACAGCCTGATGAAGTGCAGAGACAGTTAGTAGATTTGCTACCAGGAAGGGCACACATTCGTTTCCCTTCCTGCGAATGTATTTAGAGCTGAAATTGAGCATAGCAAAAGTTAGAGCCAAAAAAGCAACAACTGAAAATGCAAGCTATCATTTATTTTGGCAAGCTAGTGTTATAAAGAATAAGTTGAGGGTAATAGAAACTGGCATAGAAATTTTGCAGAAGGGTTTCTCCTTGTGTGTGTATGCTTCCATCTGGTTGTTTTTTACTTCTTTTCTTTTTTCTGCCTTGCGTCTCTTGTAGCTTTCCACAGTTAGACATTGCTTCCTAGGGACATGAATTATATACTATACCAGTTGTGAACACACCTATCCCTAACCTTAGAAAAAAAAGAGGTAGAATTCAATGCAAACTGAAACTGCAGTTCCTTCCAATCCCCATTGCTGTAGCAGTAGCACAAAGCACCTCATCTTTATCCAGAAAGTGAAGAAGGACAGAAAGATGGCTTTAAAATGGATGCTGCTCTGCTGGACAATGTAAATAATACTAGCACTTCTGCATCTCCGTCAGTGGTTCTCAAAGCCTCCTTCAGATGCAATCAGCCTCTTCACCTGGTTCAGTGTATGAATAAGGAAACTGAGGAACTGTGACTAATGTGTTTTGGGAACCGCACGTTACTACACAGCTTGGAACTGAATTCACATCTTGTAAATCCCACTTTATCAGTGCCCTATTTAAATTTGGTCTTCTTCACCCATTTTGTCCTCCTTCCTTCCCTCAGCTTCGCATGAGTATTCTAACTTTTGTAAATGTGATAGAAAGTAAATCAGAGGGCATAGGAGTGCATAGGGGTGGGGAGTTTGCAGGGGAGTTCCCTGTGGGCCTAGCCTGTCAGCACCTTAGCACCCACCCATGTGCATCTTCCCTGTGGGTGTGGAACATCTTGCTGCTGGCATTGCAGGAAGGAAAAGAAAAGGTGTTGCTATCATGCTGGAGAGGATATAGCCCCATTACTGACCTCCCTGCATCCTCTGTGCTGTAGGAATTCATCATCACTCTCCTGTCACTTATATTATCTCCTGCGTGCAGCCGTGCAAACATGCAGTATAACACGTACAAATATCTGGTCACAAAAGGCTCAGCAACAGCCCTGACCAAATAAAATCCCCCTAACAGACTGTGAGTTTGGATATTGTCTTTTTAAATCTCCTTTGAAGGTTCAAAATTTTTTCCCCCTTTTTATGTAAATGTGTTCTACCTACGCCACCCAAATGCCAGGAAATCTTAGAACAGTAAATATCCCTGCAGCACAAACAAAAATCATGCTTCAGAGAAATTGTTCAGCTTCTCAAAGCCACGGTCTTGCCCTTTAAAATGAAGGACATGCTTCTGAAAAGCTCTCCTTCTTTTCCAGACCTTTGTTTTCAGCACGTTTACAGCTGAACCACCTTTGCCAGTGATGGTATCATCGCTTTTCAAGTTCAGCAAGGACACTCAGCCCAGGGAGAAATTAAAGTGATATCTTAAAACTTCAGAAGGTGTTTAGCCATTGAGTTGATATTAAAGCAACATCTTCAGAAGGTTATATGAAGCAATTTGCTATAAGTTATCCAGTCTGTTGGCTAGGACCAATAAGCTCCCTGCTCCTTCTTGCTGGAGGAAGTCAGACTGGTACAGTCAAGCTGTTTGTATGTGCATGTCTGGGCCCATCTATCAGCCAATCTGTCAATGGTTCCTCCTTTGAGCTTTGAATCCACTGGGTAATTTAACCTATCGTTCATGGGGTGGAAGAGGTCCCAAAGCTACTGTGTTCCTATACATTTCATGAAAATAGTCAGCCAGGCAAAGCAGAGAGTTCTCATTAGTGTTCATAAGCCCATCTTTTATTAGACATCAATGAACTCATGGGGGTAGGGACACTGGAAGAGAGTTTACACATTCGGCTGCCCATGAAGCAACTTGTTTCAGTGTGTGCACTCTGATACCCTGTCAAGAGGCCTCCTGTAGTAACAGCTTCTTGGTTTTAACAGGATGTCAGACAGATTTCTTAGCTCCTTTCTGCTGATTTCAACAATGCTACACATGACAGAAAAGTCAGCCTGCTGGTTGCATTTCCCTTCCCTCCTCAACCAAAGCCACCGGGGAAAGTTCCTGCACAATGTTTAACAAGCAGCACAACATCAGAGGTGGCTGCTTTTCAGTGAGGAGTACCTGAAGGAAACAAGAAAAACAGCACAGTCTTTTGTAATTGTTACATCTATCACCTTAAAAAGTGGTATTCGAACATAAACTGGTATCTGTTACTCAATCATATTTTCAGGTTGCCTAAACAGGCTTCAGGATCAAGAAAGTTATGTGAACAAATCTTAATTCCATTTAACATTGTCCAGACTGTATAAATTCCTCTTCCAAACCATTTTGCATTAGTGGTGTTGATTTTTTTTTTCTGTTTGTTCTGTGAAATAAAGAAATCTGAACTGTTGCTCAAAGATTCTAGGTTTAAAACAGGACAGCACACTCTGAGGCAGACCTCCAAAGCTCCAGATGTATAGCAGTGTATGCAGCAACAGGAGAGATGGTTCTTTAGCTTTAATTCTAAAATCCCTGTGCTTTCCTGGATGGATATCAAATCTCTGACCATTACCCAAGCATACCTGTGGACAGAGGTATGTGGATGGAGGTGTACACAGTACACAGTGTAATGTGCTGCAGAAAAACTGTGGGTCTTTGTCCCTAACAAAGATTTTTGATGTAGATTCGATATAACTTGGCTAAAAAGTGCAAGGAATAAATGACATAAAAAAAAATTTTAAACCATACATATACATATATATGTATATATATAAAACATTTTTGCAAGAACACCAGTGAATGACAACTGGAATATACCTCCAGCTGGTACCAGTCATATGGAAACCTATGTTTCAAAGAAAGACAACTTAAAATTAACATCATGTCAGAGTTACTGCTTTTCATGAGCACCCGAAAATGCTCTGTCCCATTATTTCTGTAGATCAAGATTTTTTACATATGTACTTACATTATTTTTTTCTCATTGTAACATTCTGGATAAAAGAAAAGTCAGCTTAATTCCTCCTTTCAGAGAAAATCACACTAATTTGAATATGTGGATTGCACATAACTAGGTACTCTGTGGGCTGTGTGTGCACATGCATTGTTCAAGCCGTATGTCTTTCTAGATTTTTTTAAAAGTCAGTGGCAATTTTACAGAAAAAAATTATTGGGTATATTTTCAATTTGTCAAACTATTGGATTTTTTTCTTAGACTTCATTTCTATATTCTTTTTGCTGAAATTACAATGTCTTGCTTGCTTTCTTACCTTTTTTATTTCTTTTGGTTTTGGCTTTCTTCCTTTCTTCCTTTCTTCCTTTCTCCTGCCTGCCCACCTCTCTCTTAGGTAATATTAGGTAATAATTTCTACAAGTTATAACAAGCAGCCAAAACGATAGGACCAGGCTTTCCTCTTTTTAAATGGTGGTGACTAAGCAGTAACTCCTCATAAGTTCTTAAAAGTCACTTTGATTTACTGTGGGGTATATTAGAGCGGGCTGTGGTATACATTATCCTGCCAGAGAAGCAGTTGTTTATATGTATGGAAGACCAACAGGACAAAGCTGAAAAAAAAAGCTGGTTTGTGTCCCTTCTCAGTGAATGGAAACAGAAAAAAGGAGAAGAGAAGTGATGGGGAGTGAGAAGGAGACAATTCCACCAGGAGGGCCTTTGTGCTGGCAAGGGTTCTGCACAGTTGCTCTCTCCTGATGTGGACCACGCTCTTTACAGCTGGATGTGTGCAAAGTGAGGAACCAGACTAGAGAGGGCAGCTTGGCAACAAGAGATGTTGCCAGCTGAGATTTATTTGCTGAAGGTCAGCTCTTTTCTGTGGCCCTTATTCACCCCCACCCTCTCAATTAGATTATTTGGCTCTAATATTCTTGTTTTCCTCATATAAAACATCAAGCTAGGGATCAGGTGAGGAATGCCTGTCTCAAGCAGTTCTAGTACTTCCTGGCTTCCTGAAGAAACCAGTCAAGAGGAGGACAGAGGTTTGCAGAATTGCTTCCAGTTATCTAAACCTTTTCATTATTCCTTTTAGCTTAGCTTTATTGCAGACAGAATGACCTCAGAGCAATGTCCCAGCCAATCAGGATCAGATTATGGCCTTTGCCATGTAGCACTACAGCCAACACAAGGGAAAATCACCTCTGCACTCAGCTGATGCTAAAACAGTAATATTACTTGTCTTGTTCTTTGATGTGCTGCAAGGGTAATGTCCACCATCCCCTGTGAGATGTTCTGTGGTAAAAGGACAGAGCCATAAACACACCTGGGTTCACACAGCAGATGAAGTCCCTATGCCACCCAGTATCTGGCAGAGCTCTCAAATTATAGGGGAAAAAAAAAAAATCCCAGGCCTTGGGAAGGTTTTGTAGAGCTCCTTTACACATTTTGTGCAAGTGCTTCTTCCCAGCTCCCAATTTTGCCATGAGTCTTTGAACACTGCACTAGGAAACCAGGCACAATACACAGAAATCACATTCGCTTAGGCCCTGCTTGTCTGTACCTGATCTGATGTTGGATTGAACACCTAAGTTTTAGTGGAAAAACTTCTTGCCCAAGCCTAAATTATCCTTACTGTATTTGAGACTAGGTTTTTACAGGTCAGATTTAGTATGGTCTTAGTCTCCAATAAATTCTATTCAGATTGCCTGAAAAACTTCTCGTAGTTATTATTTTTCACTCCTGGCAGTAGCCCTGCAGAAGTAGTTTGTTCTCAAATTTAGGTGCTGAAATCTTGGATTGCAGCCCCAGAGCCTACATACTCCTCCATGGTGACCTGTGATAGGTATCTTTGCAGTTGAAGGTTATACTCACTTCCAGGTCTCTTGTTTCATTAAGGATGAAATTCAGCTGGTACTCAGAAACAATTATTTTGCTCAATTGGCTTCTGTTGGGTTTGCTCAGATTCACTAGTAAGGTCTGGAACCAGTGACTCCTCTGTGTCTGGGATGGGCAACTTTTCTTGATTTGGACAGTTAATTTGTTTTTTGTCTTCTGGTAATGTAAGCAATGAGTTAGGTAGAAACAGAAATTTCTGGAATGAGCTATCCTAGTGATAGTCTTTATTTTCTTATTTTTGAAAGCAGAATGCATAGTTCTCTCTCTCCCCCAAATTGTTCTATTTCTATAATTTACTAAAAAGTGTTCTGTCTGTGTGGGCTGAGGGTTTGTCTCTCTTGTCTAGATCAGGCTTTCGTTTTAATATTCTTTTTAACTTTCCTCATGGGCAAGGATGGAAAACAAACCTGAAGATCTCATCCAACACCCGGTGCAGTTCATGTTAACACTACTGTGGCTATCAGTGAGCCTGCAATAAAATATTATTACTGAAGTGGAACCCTCTCAACTGTCAGAGAAGTTGCTAGTAAAGAGCTTGCTAAGGATTAATATCTGTGTGTGAGTGTGAGTGTGTATCAAGGTGAATAAAAATAACCACGTTAGTCAGGTGTTCTTTTCAATCTTTTCCTTTATGTCAGCTGTAGGTTTTAATATTTTTTCCCTTCAGGGGATATTTAAGTATTAGCTAGAAAGAAGTAAAGCAAATGCAAAACCAAGTATTACTTGAAAACGGCATTCATTCCCAATGGGTTGCTGTGCATGGAATTTACCTAGCTTTTCTGCGTGTCTTCAATTATTATTATTGTGTAGAATTTAAACAGGGACATTCGTTCTAAGAAAAAATAATAACAAAGATGATCCTCTGACTCAGCTGTTCATAAGAAATGTCTTTATCCTCATTTCCTCCAAGGGAGAAATAAGGGTCTGAGAGCCACTGAGTTTGGATGATCTGGATCAACAGATTGAATGCTTTCTCCTTCTATTCTCCTATGCTCAGTTCCCTTCTTTCATTCCTACACACTCAGCTACTGCAATCCATAACAAAAACCCGTTGAAACTGTAACTCTGGGCTTCAAGCCACACTCATCCCTGAACCCAGCTTAATCATGCTGAGGGAATATCAGTGTATTTCCATTGTCTGGAGGTTTTCCACCCTCTACACCCCCAAGACCAATTTCATTTGGTTTTAGACAAAACAACTACCAGATAACAGTTTTCCAACATTGTGAATTCCAGTTTTGTCTCTGTGGCTCATTAGAAGTTGAGTGCTAGATCTGGAAATGTCAACTGGACACAAAAACAAAACCCATGGTCAAAATGGAGAATCTGGTCCACATATGATTGCTGGCTAGAGGGTGAACCCATGCCTCAAGGAGCCATCTGGTGAATGCTCTGCAAGGAGAATGCTCGTTTCACCCCCTCCCCAAATAAATTTTATTGTTTCAAGTATGGGAGCTAATCAGTCTGAGGGAGGCATTAGTCAGTGAAACAGCTTTCTGAAGAAATCCTCATTGTTCAACACATTTAAAAATTGGCTGGACAATGAACTGCTTGAATATAGGGATTCATTTTTCTCCATCCGGGGAGCAGAGTGAGAGTGTGGGATAGAGGAATTAATAAGTCTTTTCTGTTGCTAATTGCTGTAATTCTGAGAAAGAAAATAGGGTGAGAGCACTGCAGCAGGAGAGCTGAGAGATCCCAGGACAGGAGGGGTTAACACTTGTCATTCTTAATCATGCACTTACAGTCTTGTGACAGAGGACTGCACAGGGTACAAACACAGACAGCTCACCCAAATCCATTTTCCCCACTGGCACCATCTCTTTATGACTTATTGTGTTAATTAGCTCGCCTGCTCCGTTCCACAGCGGAGCTAAACGTGCAGTGATTGCCACCGGGAGGAGAGGGGATTCTGTTCCCAGCACCAGAGACTTTGCTGTTCTGCACAAGAGTGGCTTTCAAAGAGGCACTTTTCCAGTCATCCCCAGGGGAGCAGCGTCTGTACAGCTGGCAAACAAGAGGATCCTCCCCTTCCCCCTGGTTTTCTGAAACTGCTCCTGGGGCTTGCTAGTCTCCACTGGAGCCTGGGGAGCTGCGGTCCAGCCTCGGAATTTGTCCCTGCAACCACCTGGGCTCTGGTTCCCCAGAGATGTTGTCACCAGCTTCAGACTGATCTGTTATAGGCCTGGAGGGTGGGGGTTGTTTCTTTGTTTAGTTTTAAAGTAAAGCTAATGTCATGAAAATCAATGTTTTCTCATTAAAATAAAAATATCCTCCCCCTCTCGCCCCAACTGTTTTCCAAAAGGAAAAAAAAAGCATTTCAGACTCAACAGAACTGAGTCCTGTCCTTAGGAGGGAGGATGTGTCAGCCTAGTACAGGAATAAGTGTGGCTCAAGGGAAGGAGTGTCCCAGCCAGAGGATTGAAGGTTGTTATACAAATTAATGTGGTAATTACAGTATCATCTGGAGAAAGCAACTGTGACTGTGTCCCTGTTCTGCTAAGTACTGTAAGCACTGTAATAGAAGAGAAGTCCTGGCATGGTTATAATCTCAGCAGACAATTCAGAAAAAAAAATCCTTTATTGCTGTGTCACAGATAGGAAGCCAAGGCCTACAGACATTTTAAAGATGTTATAGTCACCAAGTCACCATGACCCCTGGTGTTGTTTGGCTATACTCTGTGCAAGATTAAATTGAAATTCTTGACACGAGAAAGAAACATCCACCAATGCTACAAATCAAAGCCAGAGAACTTTTAAAAATGAAAGTTTCTTCCAAATTACTCTACTTTTTTTAAATTTCCTAATAAAATTACTGAAAAGAGTAAAAAAAGCTCTTCCTTCTTTATTTATCTTTTGTTTTGGAGAGAAGGGATTTTATCTCAAATTTCAGAAGAAAGAATATATAAAAAGGATTCTTTCTAAAAAGAATTCTAATGGGATACAAAATCAGGACTAAGAAAAGGCCCCCAAAATAATATTTTTTGGTTAATGATATCTATGTCTTGGTTAGGTCCCAATGTGCCACTCCAGAACATCTGCCTAAGAGTAAATTGCAAAGGTCACATAAAGAGAAGAGAAGCCTTATTTGAACTCTGTATTAATAAAGAAAATAATGTTAATAAGATATGAAATATTTAGTCATAATCATGTCTTAGCAGTAAGACAAAAATTGTAAGTACGTCAGAAATGGAGGATCAAAAGCAACTTCTGTCCATGCCAAAACAACCCTATTACAAACAAAAAGGACATTAGGCAGAGATTATTAAAAACTAGTCCATTGTTCAGTAATAGCAAACATTTCACACCTCACAAGGCAGAAGCAATAAATCCCATTGATTCCTCTGAGACAATTCACAATTAAATACTGATTTGCAAATATATAAATAAATAAATAAAGGCAGAATTCATTGTGGCACCTTGCACCGCCAAATCAAAGCAATTGGAGTGGAATTGAGAATAATTACCAGATGTGTTGCTTTGTGCTCAAAACGGCATCCATTATTTACAACTACCAGTGATGTTCCTTATTTATTCCTCCTGCTGGTCTAATGACTATTGCCATTCAGCGTTCTTTTATTTAATCATCAACATCCAAAAAAAGAAGTATCTTTTTTCTCTCTGTTTTTTTTTTTTTTCCTTTTGGCAGCAACAGGAAGGGAGAATTTTTCTAAACCCCAACAACAGCAAATTGCTCTGGAGGAATGCATCATTTTTTCAGATTGGCCTGTAATGTAATTATGTGCATTGCCTTCAATTTATTGGCCTTTTACAGATGTGCAGTCCAAATGGATGTTTAACTTTAACTCCTGGAGTAATGAATATTTGTTTTCTCCTTGCCTATTTCTCATCTTTTCTATGGAGGATATTTCTGGATGGAAATTGACTGGCAGTCAGAAGCATTAAGAGAGTCTGAAGCTTCCCAGGGGAACCCAGTGCAGTCATAAAGTTGTAGTACATGTAGCCATGCACACACAGAAAGAAAAGTGTTTGCAGGTGAAGAGACTCCAGGGACAAGGATTTTTTTTTTCTTTATTCTTCTGTTTGTTTCAAACCCATTTGCAGGCAGGGTGCTTTACAGGCTCATACTAGGTGAGGACAAAGGGAAAATATTCCTTGAGGAATGAAGAATTTATAGATAGATATTAACAGACAATTGTAGTATCTGTCCCTTCATATGCTATGTCCATAATAGGCCATTTCATGAGTAACCCCACAGTTTTTCTAGTATGTATTTACATGGATCTCTCTATTGATATAGAGAAGGATTTCTGGAAGAATAGATGAAGATGTGCTGAATTGTTTCAGCTGCAAACTGTACTAGAAAACATTCCTCTTCTATTGTAATTTCATCATTTCCAGAGGTAAAAATTTTGGGACAATCCTTTTTCCCTCCACACTTCACAGATTTAACATTAGTTCTTTAATTTTTCCTCTCTTTTTGGCTGTTCAGATTGGATTCTAGTGATTATATAGAGGTTGGCGTACTTTCAGGCCCTTATACACATTTCAAGAAAATCACCTTTTAAATGAAGAGCTTTTATCATTGTTAGTCATCTCCAGGGAGCTCCCCAGGAGAAGTAAATCCTGGCAGGTCTCACTCCACAGGGAGAGTGAATGAACATATATAAGGAAAGCCTTTAGTCCTTCATTTCAAGTGGAATCTGGCAGGTTCTTCCCACTCCAGTGACTGCATTTCCACTATAAGGCAACTATGACCATAGTACACCTGCAAATGTGTTCACCCAATTTTGCAGTAAAAGAGTTAGAGTAAACTGGAAGCCAGACAATACTGGGGAAAGACACCAGGTAGCAGAAACTAATGGTAATTCTGCCAATTCCAGGTTTTTGTTACAGGAACACTGAAGGTGACAAGAGTATGACAGTTTGTAGGGATCACAGAAGACATCACAGAAAAGCACACACTTGATCAGCATTGATACATCTCTGTTAGCATCCAAATTCTCCACCACAGTCTCTCTGAAGGGCTAAGGGTGCGGACCACAGGATCTGTACCCTTTCATGGTCTGTCACATGTGTAAAAGTTTATGGAAGCAGGACAGTTGCTGTCTAAGAAATGCACAGCAAGTTTCATCATACACACACCCACACACACACAGATTCCTGAATGGCTCAAAATCTCCTGTTAGTTGGGTACTCTCAGTGAAGACAGACACCACTGCTCGTTGTTCTGTGCCTTTAATCTTCCGTTTTGCTCATTCTGCTCTTTTATCATCAGACGACTCCTGACAGTAATTGTGGATGTCCCTGGATATCTCAGTAATAAATGTATCCTGAACAAACATGCCTGTCAGACTCTATTTAGCCTAGAGCATCAAGTTTCTGACCTCATGAAAGAGAATCTTTCTTAAGTTCTCTAAACAACTCTGAAAGTTAATCTCTACTTGTTCTAATAATTAACTATTTTTCACCATTTCCCTCAAGAATTCAGGATAGCACCCTGAAAATTACATGGGTCCCAAACTGTGGACCCCAGACAATATCTCTATGTCTAAGTCTTAGTGCCTGGACCATTGTATTCTGCCACTTCATATCTGCCTTTTGGAAAGAGCAATAGCAGCAGAACATTGTAAGATATTGTTATTAGAAGTACACATCTCCCCCCAAAGATTGTTGCTGCAGCAGCATGGAGAACAAGCTCTTTTTCTGTGTTCGGCTTTGAGAGTAGTCCATCTGCTGTAAGAGTTTCACAGAGTAAAGAAGTGGAGTTGAGAGGGGTTTCTTTCATTGTTAATTATTTGTGCTTCTGGTCTAGTGACCCACTATATTTAGCTCCCCATCAAAACCAAAACCTGAAAATTAAATGGACTGGAATGGAAAGGTGGTCTCTGTGTCACTCTCTGGATTCTGTTTCACAAGATGCAATCTTCCTCGATTTCCAAAACCAATTTTCTCCCATCATCTTATGAAAGTAGAGGTCATCCTGTGAAATGTGATAGCTCACCAGTTTTTATAAAGGAATGTGCCCTTCCCCATGAAAGCAGGGCTCATTAAATCATGCAGCTGATCAGATTGCTGAAGCCTTGATTGGCTGGCAGCCAGGGTGAAGAAATCCATGGGGAAGAGGCACATGGCACCATCCAAACAGGCTGGACCTGAACTAGGGTATTTTAATCACACTGCTATAGAGAGGAAAGAGGAATCTCGAAGAAGGGAAGTATGGGAGCTTTATTGACTTTTAGGGTCAATGGGAGATGGGAAATAATCATCCAGCCACATCTGAGTTCCACACTTAGCGTTTATTCCCAGGTACCACTTTACCACTAATCAAAGTTCAAAAATAATTCACAACCTACCTCTGCCTTTGTTCCACACCATGTCTTCACACTGCCCTTACAGAATTTGACAAAATGTTGTTTGGAGCTGGTACCAGAAGGCAGCTACTTCTAGAGTAGGGCATAGCAACAATAGGAACACCTCCTGCAGGACAGAAAATCCAGTAAATTCTAAGAGTGGGTCTATGGTCTAAGACAAACTTCAGGCAAAATGATGCCTTGGATTAGCAGATGAGACAAAAATCCTTGTATGTGCTGGGTAGAACATCAAAACCTGGAGTAACAAGTGATATTGTGAAGGTATAATTTATGTTTGAAGTGGACATCAGGGTTAGATGCCTTAAATGTTAAATTATTTAGAGCGAGTGTTACCTTGAATTACGGGGTTCATTTGTTCCCCAAGCCCCACATGGAATGAAAATGGACTGGATTTAAATACCCTAATCTCATTTTAAAGATGGTCAAATAAAATACAGAGCCACAGCTGGTAACTCAAAGAGTAGCCAGGTCTGAAATAAAAAAAAAACATAAAAAAANAAAAAAAAAAAAAAAAGACATGTAAAAAAAAAAAAAAAAAACATAAAAAAAAATTAAAAAAAGAAAAAGCCTATCTGTTTGGCATTTACATCTATGGAAGGATAAAGAGAGCAAAAAGAAGTGTCCCAGTATTCATCACTGCTGCCTGGGTCTCTGAGACAAAATATGCTGGGGACCTTCTTTATATCAGCCAAGAAAAGGGGAGTGGGCAGGGCATTCTCAATTCAGACAACCTTTTCTCAGGCTTGAGGGTTTTGCATGGTTCAGATGAGCAACCATGCTTCTGGATTTAGCCCCAACAATAAGTTTTTTAGAGAAACTATTACATTACATATTAATTCTTTGGGTTTTGCCACTGCTAGAAGACAATTTCCATTGATTCTGTGGGAAATGTGTGTGCGCAGGGTCCTCTGAAAATCAAGCCGCTCATTCTGAGACATGAAATTTGAAATTATGGATGGTTTTATCAACTACTATCTATAAACCACCAATGTGTTATCTTACATCCATCCATTTTTGCAAGTGGGAAACTGAGGCACAAAGAGGCAAAGTTCTTAGACTGAGATGTAGGACTGAAAGACAAGAGTCTCTGATAGCTGGTAATAGCTAGCAAAGGGTCCTCTTCAACTAATCAAGTTGAAATCTGTAAATTCATGGTAGCTGACCCTTCATTTGCAAGAATCAGCACACCTCTACCCTAGGGTGAGGCATTCAAAGGCCAAATGCCTTGCTCACCAGTTGTTGTCAGAGAAATTTTTCAATTCTTTGGAGAATATTGATATTGATTGTGGAAAACAAGAGTTAATCTGGAGAGACAGACAAACACACATAAATAAAGTGTATTTGAGTTTAAAGAAAAAAGTTAGCATCATGCCATTGAACTATTGACAAGGCTGTCACAAATATCATCTTGTCTCAGTGTAAATAAACAAGCTTAGTGCTGTTATTTTAGAATAAAAGGCCGGAATAGGTTTTGTATTGACTTTCTAATACCCATTCAAGAGTTGGAAGAAGAAAATTAAAGATAATAAAGTGAAAGTGCAAACCATAAAAGTGGAGACAGCTGGTGCATAGTAAACTCTGAATCTGAGTCCAGTTCAGGAAACCAATTGTGTAACTCAGTAAAAGTCAGAAGCAGAGATAAGAAGTTGAGATTGTCAGTGCATCCCCTTCTATATTTGCAAGGATGACGACTGCAGGGTGATACAATCTTGGTCTGCACTGATTCAAAGTCTGGTGCTTGTGTCCTCCCCTTTCTGTGTGCGTTTGAGTGCTGGGTGCTCTTCCTGGACCCCGTCACATCCATTTGAATCTGACCTGTTCCTGGGTAGCTTGTCCCGTCCAGTGGGCAATGATGGCAAAGCAAACTGGTAATACCATCTTAACTGTTCAATGACAGGGATATTTGTAACTCTTTAAAACAGAATGAGGTGTGATTCTGGGCTCTCTGCTTTTGTCTTTCTCACAAAAGCATGTGCTGATGCTACCTGGTATCTTTTTTGGAGCTCATCCCTCTATGTCTTCGTCAAATTCAGGCCTCTTTTTGGGTAAGTGTTATTCCTAGAATAACCTCAACATCTTTATCAGGTTCTTATTAGAGAAGAACCTTTAATTTTCCAAGCTCCTGTGATACTTTTGTAGACTTTCTCCCTTCTTTTTTTTCTCATCCTAAGTGAAAGAGGATAGAAGGACTTAAAAAGGTAGGAAAGGACTGGACAGAGAAATCTGGTCCTGCTAGTCCAGCAGCCCTCTCAGGAAGGACATTATTTTGTCCTTTGTCCCATCTCATCATATTTTGGGCAAACTATGAATGAGATGTTAGGCCTGCAGGCCCAAGGTACTCCCCTTTAAGACAGCAAACAATGTGTGGGAGCCCACACTTTCCATTTGGCAGGTAATGTACTGCTAAATGAGTGAAGTTAAAGGCGAATGAGTGGTGATAGTTGGAGTAGGGAAAAACGACTGCATAAGGAACTGACAAAATTATGAGGATTTTAAGTGATTGTGAATTTGATGAGTATGATATATGAGGAAGAGCTTCTTTACTTACAAAGGGCAGATGTGGAAGATATCAAGTGCTCTAATTACTCTAGGCTTCTGCTCCAAGGACATAAAAGCCATCTCTGTCTAAATATCCTTTTATCCAAGTGACCAAGGGATGAACAGGCTTTTGCTAAACATGCATGATTTTGAATCAAATCAAAACATTCTCTAAATCTGAAGTGTTTCAAACCTCAGATTCTACCCTGTTCAGCTCCATGAGTTTTCAATGATGTTACCTCATAACATCCAGCATATCAAAGTCATATAGAGGGTGTAATGGCCCATGAGTTGTTGAATACATGCAAAGCATTCATGCAATAGTTTAGTTTGAAACACATTGGTTACTGTGTCCAAACAACCCCATTTAAATAGGTTTCTTCAACATTCCTTCCCAAATTTTTTGAGATAGAGAGTCAAATGTGAGGCAGGCAGGAGTTATTTGTTTTCTATTTCAAGGGAGACACTTTGGATGGAAAGCTCAGAAAATCCAGATCTATGTAGAAGCTGCAACTCCTTAGTCAGAAAAGAGATGGAGCTGCAATTGTATGGATAAGCTCTGGCCTCTTGTACTGGGACTACAAAGGAAAGGGCTGATACAAGTAATGAAAACACTTCCAACTTTTGCACTACTTCTGTGGAGGTTTGGAGGCAGGAGTGGCCTTTGACATTTCTGCCTGGCCTCAGACACAGTGCTGAATTTCAGAGAGTGACTCTTGCAACTCTCCCACAGTGTCTGGCTCAGCCAGAGGTATCTAATTGCCTTGAAAAGTCTCAAAGAAAGGAAGAGGTTTCCTCATCCCTAGTCTCAATGGTTAATTACCCTCACTGGTCAGTTATGCTCACTAATTCCCTTCAGTGACAACAAGGTGGCTATAGTGTTTCTTCCTACTGAATATAGTTTCTCTGAGCCTCAGCTTCACCTTTGTTAATGTGGAAGTAATAAACGAAGAGCCAGATCATCCCCCTATGCAAATTAACAGTACTGAGCACAAAAACACCTTTCCTACCCGTTTCCAAACAGCCTTTGCACTGTTAATTTAATTACCTTCCTGGTGTTTCCAACTCCTATTCCAATCTGTATGATTCAGGGTTAGAGTCCTTCGAAAATCCTACCTGTGTCACTCTGTACTTTTGCTAGGCAGGATGCAAAAGTCCTGAACATGACATTGCCAGTGAAATGATGCAAGCCCACTATCTCTGCAGCATTGTTCTTACAAGCGTGTATCATATCAATAAAAGATTATCCGAGTTCAGGAATGAAAAAATAAAAATGAAGGAGAAAAGGATTGGGAATCATTCACAGCAGGTCATTTTGGTTGGACTGCAATCAACTTGCCAGGCTTGATAAGACAGGTATTTGAGAGAGTATTGATCTCAGATCTTTTCTCTTTTTAATTTCATTTTTTTGTATTTGTTTATACTTAACATTTAATAAGCTCCTTGCATCTTGCCTGCTGGTTTACAGGCAGCCTCTGGCTTAATGTATTTGTTGTTCCTTTAAAGTTTTGTAAAATTTCTGCAGTTATTGAGCCAGCCTCCATTTTTGTATGGCAGGTAAGGTTTTAGTTCAATTTTTCCTTCTTCTCTCCAGTTTGTGTTGGCATGATTAATAAACACCAGTTTTTGCAAGACCAGTGCAATTCCCTCACTACATTGTCACTGTGAAAGATTTTTGCAATGGGAATCATGGCTTGGTGCTCTGCTTCCTCCGCCAGTTTGTGTATGTGTGGGCTCAGCAGCACCATTTTTCTTCTGGTGGCAATTCCAGGTGTCCTCTGCAAGTGGTTTGAGGATCCCAAGAAATGTATTCACACCTGACAAGGTGCGGTAGTTCTTGCTCTGCAGATTTTGCCAGGCCATACAGAGAAGATGAGAGGGGAAACAAAGGCACAGAGATGAAAATAATTTTTCCAAGGTCAAACAGCTGACCATGTCAGAGCCTGCCTAGACCCCAGCACTCTCAGTCACTCTCTGGTGAGTTATCTCCAGCACCAGAAAACCTCTCCAGCGTGATTTAAGAGGATGTGATTTTAACCAAGCACAAGGCCCAGCAGTCTAATGAATCTTCTCCCAACGACTGGCATGCACATAATTCATCTCGTTTTTCAGACTTTTGTGACTAATTCAAGAGCAGTTCACCCTAACCTGCCTGTATGATCCATCTGTGTTTTGGACAGCTTTTTGTTACTTAAATTGTAACTCTCAGGAGCAAGGGGTAAAAACAAAATTAAAGACTGATATCTGACAGCAGATGGAGATTTGATAATATGAAGAGTAATGTTTTTTCCTGGATCTGGTTCCAAATTGTACCAGTGTTTAAGATGGGTAGACTTGGGCCAAAAATAATAAAAACATTGAAATGAAAACTCAATCTGAACATTTTTTTGCTGGGCTTATAAGCAGGATTTCTCAACAAGATCAGTCTCTGTTAGGATGGTATTGTGCAAGAATAGATTTGTAGAATCATGGAATTGTTTAGGTTGGAAAAAAAAACCTTTAAAATCATCAAGTCCAACTGTTGATCCATCACTGCCAGATCCACCATTAAGCCACTTCCCTAAGCATCACATATACACATCTTTTAAATGCCGACAGGGATGGTGATTCCAGAACTTCCCTGGGCTTCCCTGAGAAAGTGTGCTTGATGATCCTTTAAATGAAAAAATTCTTCCTGATGTCCAGCTGAATCTCCCCTGGCACAGCCTGAGGCTATGTCCTCTTGTCCTGTCACTTCTTGTCTGGAATAAGAGGCCAATCCCTGCCTGGCTACACCCTCCTTTCAGGGAGTGTAGACAGTGTAGACAGAGGTAATGTCACCCCTGAACCTCCTTTTCTCCAGACTGAGCCCCTCCCAATACCCTCAGCTGCTCCTCATCAGATTTGTTCTCCAGAGCCTTCCCCAGCTCCACCGCCCTTCTCTGGACATGCTCCCGGACCTCAAATTGTAAGAGGAGGCAGACAGCTCAATTCCAGTGTGAGTTAAACCTTATTTCATTTGCAAATTTTGGGTCTGTTCACAATAATGGGCCACAGGTGACCTGGCAAAAAGGTAGTCCAAAGGAAGGACTATCTTAGAGCTGCATCTCCTTGAGTATTTGATTTTTGGCTTGGCATCACATCCAATCCTTAAATGTTTTTAAAGTATCCCAGTCACCTTCTTCCCGCAGTTAAATAAATTACTGCTTTTTATTTATTTAATCAGCTTCATAGGATGATTAAAAGTTAAAATATATGACAAGTTTGTTCTGCTTAAATGTCCTGGGATTTTTTGTTTAGACCCTTTTTTCAGAAGGTGTTGGCTTAAAGGAATAGCACCTGCATGAGTGTAAATGTTTCCTTTCATTAAGGAGAAGCCCATGAACATTATATTTTTTTCATTGTTACAGCCGCTACCATTATTATTATTATTATTATTATTAACCAATAAAGGTAAGTTTAGTTTTGAATCAGCTGTTTCACTCTAGAAGAGAGTCAAACTCTGATCAGGCTGCATGCTAAGAGATGTAGGAAAAAACAATTTAAACATTCAGTGACTTACTTTTTTTATTACTAAGTGCAAAGTTGTCCACTCCAAATAGGAACATTGAGCTCAGCTTTGCTGTCCTCCACCAGCTGCCCTTTCCAATAATGACTCCGTGACTGGTAGTTAGCAGAAGGAATTTTATTTAGGACTCATGTTTTTATAAGATTTAAGACTTAAAAAAAAAACAATTTCCCAAATGACAAGCTAAGTAGGTGGTTAACCAGCTCTAAAGCACAGATCTAAAGCAATACACATTTTCAGAGAAACTGCACAACGTAAGCCCTTGGGGGACAGGCTCAAGTAAAATGAAATGGGGTTTGCAAATTCATTGAAATTAGGTGAAGCATTCGAGAACCATCACCATTTAAAGATATTGATGAGCCCTTGTCTGTATGTGCAAGCCCATAGCATTAATCATTCACACAGACAGGAACGGACTGTAGTTTTCAAACAAGATTTGCTGAGAGTTGTTGGGTGGTTTGGAAGATGTGTAGTTATAGCTGGTGCCGCATAGAGTGAGGTAAAGGTACAGGTATGGCCCTCCCTACACCCATTTACTGCAATGCACATCTCTCTCATCCCTCAGGCTGTCCTGTCTGCAGCCGATGCTCGTCAGCTCTGGAGATTTCAGTCAGTCCACCTGGCTGCCAGGGCTGAGGTTAAGACGCCAGTCTGAATCCAAGCTCTCCAGAGCACAAGTCATGTGTCTCTTCTTTCTGCCCATGCCTCAGTTTCCTGAACTAGGCACAGTACAAGAGATAAGTATTGATCTGTCTTGTAGAGATGTCACAAGAGAGAGGAAAAGAAACATTTGGAGGATTAAATGAATAAAATGTCCCATTGGATTTCATTTACTATTGGATTTGTGGGATGTCCAGACCAATTGTTATGTTTGGAGCTTTCAACTCCAACACAAAATTCTTGACTCTTTCCTCTGCCATCACTAAGGTCTGATCCTGCCACTTCTTACTAGCAAGAGTAAACACTGCCCTTTGAAACTGTGACATTGATTGGCATGTAAAAACTTCACATTACATAGGGTATTGGGAGTGAATAAAGATTTCAGGCTCAGATTTACAAAGACTGCAGTAAAGATGGCTCAGTGAGAGCTGTCTACTGCCATCCCTCAAGCTCTGACTGCCCCAGAGTGTAGGTCTGCATCCTCAGGACTGGTGTCCTTCAGATAAGCCATTCACCACAGCTCCCTTGTCCTGCCTGTCTCTGGTGTCTGCTGCTCAAAAAGAGCTTAAAAAGATCCCGGTGTAATATTCGCAGAAGACATGTCACCTCAATGTCTTTGCCAAAGTTCCCCTCTCACTGCAACACAAGACCCCGCTGTGAGCTGAGCATATGACGACTTCCAAGGTTTGTCTAGGCAGGGGCAGATCATGTCCTTGGTTTACAAACAACGCTCATCCCCAGCAGCACTGTCACCAAACACCACACAGCATCTGGGTGGTGAGCCATGGGATGAAGATCTCTCTGAAAGCCAGGCTTCTCTGACACCCTTTTGAGGATGCTCTACATTAAGTCTGCATTAAGATGTTGCCTGATTGCAAAGTCTGAACTTCTTCCTGTCCAAAATAAAATAAAAAAATAAAAAGTACGCTGGGGAGGTAAGGTAACTTAGCATTGGCCTACATCCTAAATACTTATCCCTGTGACTTCTGTGTGCTGTGTTTGTTCCATCCTGTGCTTCTCAGTTTTTCACTCATATAGCTCTTCCTCAGCATGGGTCAGCTCTGGAGCAACAAGCAAACATAAGGGAGATTCCATGCTCTGTTCTCCCCTTCACCATGCAGCACTGGTGTAGCTTATCAGTACAGGAGGTAGGCTACTAAATTTGCACCTTCATAGTCCTTCTTTGGTGTAGCAGCCCTTTAATACTAGTAAAAGTCAGGAGGCCATCTTAAATATGGTCACCGATTCCCCTATTCTTCCCTAAAACCTAAGATCCCCTCCCTCCTCCTCCCTCAGTTAAAGGGAAGAGTGTCTGTCTCCGCAACTGCAGCAGTTGGCTGTTCATTCACAGATTAACTGCTCCAGCTCTCTGCCTTATTGCTGTTCATATTTGTTTCCCCATCCCATCAGGCAGTAATCCAGTAAAAGATGTCAGCTGGACATCTTTTAGCAGAATCATCTGGGAAAAGTTGGGAGACCCTTAACAGACTTCCCCTTCCTATTGCCAGCCCCCTGCTACTAATTCAAATAGTCCCCAAACCACTGGGCTTTTATTTTAGTTCCTTTCTCTTTGTCTTTTTTCTTGGTTTTGTTGTTGGTTGGGGTTTTTGTTTTGTGTGGGTTTTTTTTTCCTCCTGGACCCAGCTGCATCTCTGCAAATTCGATCTCCAGAATGGAAGCTTGGCTGAGCTGGAAGCTGTCAGCATCGATGGTTAGTAGCTGGCTGCAGCCACGTGCCAGGAAAGGGGGAAGATGGGTCCCTAGGCATTGAGGCAGCGTGAAAAGTGACTATATCTAGATATTTCAGCACATGATTTCTTTCCCATTACTTTGATTCAAATCTCCCTTAATCCTCAGCTGCCTTAATGCAGTTAGTAGGTTATGAGTGGCGCATGTGGATGCCACTGGATTTGAGTCCTTCACACAATTGGTTAGTAAATAATTTAGTACCAGTTTCACCTGCAATAGACCCTGAAAATAGCCAGGCTGCTTATAGCTCCTGCTTTCTCTCTTCCCACTTTTGTCCCCTTCACAAACACTGGGTGGGGGGTGAGTTGTTTGTGCAAGCACAGCCTGGCAGAGAGTGCCACTTTGCATGTCACATCTTCCTCCTATTCCTGCTCATCAGAATCTCTCTTCATTTATTTTCTAGAAGACAGGGGAGGAAAAGAGAGGGGTCAGGCCAGGGATCTGGATCTACAGACAGAAAAGCACCTGACCTCTCCTGCCTTGGAATTTGCAAAACGTAAGAATATGCCCAAATTTCTGCCACCAAACTGTTTTTGCTTTACATCTGACGCTTTTGAAATAATAGTGTATTCATTTATTCGAGATTCCTGCACTTCTTAAACTCAGTTTACAGTCTACATGGCAGAAGTAGACAGAAAATGGTAATAACAAAGAAGGAATTTATAAGTTTAGGAAAAAAATCCTGCATGAGCAAGGAAACGACAATCCTGCTGAAATGGCCAGGCAATCTGGATGGACCACATTCAAGTGTTATGAATTTGCTTTGGGCACAGCTGTAATAATATCCTTAATAATGTCCCTCATCCGATCAAATTTCTTGCCACACTGCTTTGTATGCTTTCTTACCTGCTACTGCCCATGAAGCACCACACTGTCAATTGTTTACATGTTTCCCATGCTGCTTCTTCATACCAGACACCACTCTCCTCATCCACACAGGACTGCACTTCACCCAGCAGATGAGGAACACACCGTAAATGCCTTCTGCTCATCATTGCTCACAGTTCAGCTGAGGTTCTTCTTGATCTGAATCATGAAGCATTTTCCCTCTCCTAACTCTACGAAATACTTATAAAGACAGGAGAAGACCTCACAGCTTTTTTTGTGAGATCCTTTTGATCCTTTTGAGGCTCTGATTCAAACAAGTTGCACACAGAAGCTGATGGGTGAAATACTTCATTTTGTGGTATTCAGGAGATGGTACTAGATGAAAGATGGCCAGATTCTTGATTTTCTGGTGGCTGTTAAAGCAAATGTTGCTGGGACCTCTCACAATCACTGAGGCCAACTAACACAGAGCACCTTGAGTCACCAAAGTCTAGACTATGACCACTCTGACCCTGAGACAGGTGTTTAGGGTGGCAGACCAATGAATTCATGTCTGCATACCCTCATACCTCCCCAAGAGCAGTCTGGGGGCCATGCTCTTTCCCTCAGACTCCAACTGTCCTAGCACACTGCATTTTGGTCAGTCTGCCTGCCCAGCTGCAAATAAACCTGTTAGCCAGAGCCCAGACTGTTCATCCTTACGCCAGATGTTTTTTGGAATCTCTGCTTGTGAGCCCCACCTCCCCACCCTAGCCCCCATACAAGGTGTTCCAAACACCAATCATAAGACTCTGCATCAGCATATGAAGTTAGCAGGGTTCTTTGGTGTCATTTATTAACACGAGGATTTAATTATATATCACAGCCACAGAAAAAAATAAAAGCTGTTTACGCCCTACACTGACTGCCCAAATGCTGCATGGTTTTTCTTTTGCCTGCTTTGCCCTCCTACAAAGAATTTCAGGTCAGGTGCTTAAATAAAGCAAGTCTCTTCAGAATTTAGGGACCAGAGGGGTGACCTGCTTGCCGGAGGACGTATCACCGCATGTTTGGAGATGGTACCTCTGCATGTTTGCATGTCCCGTCAGCTCTGATATGAGCAATGGTTGCTTAGCAACTTTGAGATGATGGCCAATTATTTTGATGTCTAAGTAAGGATTCAGACATTTAATTTCAGGGATCCACATTGGAAAACACTGGTTGAGGTGAGAAGATGGAGGTCACATGCAGAGATGGTTGTTGAGCAGTAGGGGCAGAGCCCATCTGTCTCCTCAACACCCATTTCAATTCAGAGCAACCACTTGTTTCCCCTCCAGAGATGTTTTGGACCTTGGGTGTTAGGAATCACCCTTTCTGTCTTAGCATGACTAAAGCTGGCTCCTGGAAATGGAGTGTTTGTGGAAATGGGTCAGGTGAGGGTTTAGAATGACTGTCCACCCTGAGTGTCTGCAGCCAAACTATGGTGACACGGGGGTGTAGGGGAGCTGGGGCACTGTCCCGCTCATTGGGAGTCTCCAGCTTGAATCCTAGACCCTTTTTGAGGGTCACACTTTTGTCCAGTCTGCAAAATGGGAATAGTGATGCTTCAGCCACCTTTGCCAAGAGCTTTGAGAGGTTTGTTTCCCTCCTACAAATGCTACGCAAGATCTAAATAGCAGTGTTATTTCTAGTGTGTTATACTGATAGCGTGAGAGGCATAAACAAGATCCTCATTTGCTGATGGTGACTCACTGTGAGCCTTTGAGGGTTGTGTGGAAGGGCTTGCTCTGATGTTTTTGCTGTTCTGAGATAGATTATTGATTCTCTTTATCTGGTGTTCGTCTTACAAACCCAAGGTGATGAGCATCCTGTTAGTTTCAAGAGCACTGGTGCTATTTTTCTACTGCTTCAAGGGACACAGAATATGATCCAAGTACCCTCAGATGAGCAAAAAAAAACCAGGTCAACCTGGTTCACATCAATTAAACTGCCAACTCCAAGGGAAGGCTGAAAAGTAAGATTGGATAACAAAAGCAGACCTTGTCCAGTGAGAGGGTTGGGAATTTTCCATTAAATTCAATTTTCTTGGCTTGAGTTGGCTTCTGCTGTTAATAAGTTTGCTAGGAAATGCCAGATCATTGAAAACAGCGTCTTTCATCTGGGGGAAAAAATAAATCCAGAGAAAATCTCAGAAAGTTGTCAAAATGTTGTATTTTGACATTGCTGCCAAAAAAAAAAAAAAAGTACTTTTCCCCATTACAATAGAATTTGTTATTTTAGAAATGTAATCTTATTCCCAGGTAATTAATATAAGAAAATGTGTGGAATCTAACAGATTTGTGTATACAGCTGTCAAGATACAAAAATAAGGATTTGGCTTTTACACAATAGGGATTTCGCTGTTCTTCTCAATCCATAGCAGAAAAAGGTCTCTCCAGCAGCAGCTGCAACATCAACATTTCTTTCTTTGCAGCAAACCCTCCAGCCAAAAAATGCTAGATGCAAAATTTACCACATTCTTTACAAAAAGCCTTTCTTGGCTCTCTCCCTCACCCCACCTTCTGCCTTTCTTGAAAGCCATAAATATGAAGAGGCCAGCTGAAGTTAACTGCAAAATACCCACTTGCAAACAGGTATAACAAAAGAGTGAGTCTGAAATGAGTGCTCTGCAGAAAAGAGAGGGAGAGAGGAGGTGGGGTGGGAGGCGGGAAGTGGGGAAAGGGGAAAAAAATAAGACTACTACATGATTGAAGGCCTTATAAATGTAAATGGTTTGACAGAAAGGGTTTAGCAGCCCTGGGTAGAAGATTGCACTTGCTGTTTCAAGGCCCTTATTTTCAAAATCACAGCACTGGATCCTTTTCAAAGCTGGTCCCTGTGTTTGCTTTTTCAATCAGTGAATTTCAGGTTGTCTCTTTTTTTTTTTTTTTTTTTTTTTTTTTTTTTCGACTCAAATAGCCCTGGATTTAATACA
>VZRZ01008135.1:654094-686392 GCA_013398175.1 Climacteris rufus | reverse complement strand
GGAGAGGAGAGGAGAGGAGAGATGGGAAGTGAAGAAAATTCGTTTGAGCCATTACATTTGAACCCAGACTCTATTTGGATGTGACTGCAATTAAAATGGAAGGTCTTTTAGATGTAGGAAAGAAATTCTGGCATTTAGAGTCCGTGGAGAATGCAGTATTCAGTAACCACAGAGGCAGGCATACATTATAAATACATCTGTAACTACCGAGATAGGTGTGAAAATGTAATTAACTGGAAACCTACTGAGTTTAAATGGACTTTTAGTTGTTTCAGGGTTTTTTTCTTCTTCTTTAGCCCTCCCTCCTCCCATTCTAAAGTTAAGTTTAGACTTGTGGGTCCTCTAACTCCCACTGGCACAGTGTAATTTAGCAAAGGTTGTTCCAGCCGAATTTGAAATTAATAATTTCAAATAGGCAAATCAATGATATTTAAAAGCTCCCTCCTGTGTGTTTGTACAATCTGCACAGGTATAAAAGCTAATCACATCTTGCTGGGGAAGAACATTTGTTATCGGTTTTAAGTAGAGCTTGGCAGTTTGGCGGGATCAAACACCATGTTTCTTTCCAAAGTGTGTGTGTGCCTCTGTAATTTAATATTTCTCATTAACTTAGTGCTGGGAAAAGGTGTCAGTGCCAACAGGGAGAGGCCAGCCAGCCCCTGCGAGACCATCTATTTTTTATCACCGTGGGATTTGCAAGTAGAAGGAAAGGGATGTAGTAGGGATTATGCAGGATCTGAAATGGGCAGTTAAAAAATCAGGTTTCTGAGGGTTTGCTTGTTTGGACAGTGACAGGCTAGGTTTGGCTCACCTAGAAGACATACAGGAAGATGCCAAAACACAGACTTCCTTCAAATATCTCTGCAATTGCCATAGTTGTTCAGCTCCAGCAGTACTTGTTGTCCTTTGTCATGATCATAGCACTTTCAAATATCATAGGCCTCCTGAAAAAGTATTAAAAAAAAAAAGGCAGACTCTACATTTTTCATAACAGCATTTCTTTCTAACACCAGTAATTTATTTTTACTGCCCACCTGGAATTAAGATATTGTAAAACCACTCCCCACATTTTCTCTGTTTAGTATAATTTTGAATGCTATTATTATCTGCAAATCAGAGATTCATAGAATCATAAAATGGTTTGGGTTGGAAGGGACCTTAACGATCATCTAGTTCCAAATACTACCCCCTTTCTAAGTCCTTGAAGACCTTCAGCTGCAATAATTTCTTGCAGCAAGGAGTTCCATAGGTCAACTCTAGAGAAGGCAAAATATATGCTATTTCTATGCCAACTCCAATGTATAATTTATTTTCTGGATTAGTATTTTGCCTGTGCTTCTACATGAAAAGATCCTATTCAGCCCAGTGCTGTCTCATACGGAGAAGAAAAGCCAGCTGGCTGTGCTGAAATACTCTTTCAAAAAGTTCCAAGAAGGAGGAAGAGTCTCGCATTTGTATTCTCCTTGCAACATCTCTTAATAATTTAATTCCCATTAGAAGTGCCTGTGTTGTAGGGGGGAAAGATTTATAGAGAGATTTCACTCCAGGTTGGGTTTTTGTCTTTCTGTGTTTTCTTGGCATTTATCATGCATGTTTTAATTTGGATCTGAGTCTTGCTACCATCTGGTCATTATTGCAAAGAAATATTCATTTTCTCTGAGTGACATGGGCTTCATTCATCATGGAACTAGCTGATTGCCCCTCAGTTTTTTTTCCCCATTACTTGGAATGAAGTCTGAAGATACTTAGCACCAGACACAGCAGTAGTCAATAAAGTTTGCAAAGTTAGTGGCAGGTGGTAACTGGGCATAGGAAAAATTAGGAGACACTTTTTAGCCCTAATCCTTCCACTCTTTTCAATATGTCATGCATGGAAGTGCAGTATTAGAGGCCAAGACAGCATTGCAAAGGATGAGAAGAGAACTGACGACTCCATTCCCCTTCTACTATCCAACTGTGAAGTGCTGTCACCATCAGAGTGAAACTTGGAGGTTTTTGCTGTCACATAAACATAGGGAAGACAAAAAGGAGACAATTTACCCCAGAGGAATGTTGCAACAGCTATGCTCTGTTTCTCTCACAAAGGGAAAATGCTTCCTAGACTGACAGCCTTAGAAGCAGTGCAAGTTCTTCATGAAAAGGTCTCAAAAGCTGTAACTCCAGCTTTGAAGGGAAATTAGATATGATCACTGTTAGGCTCCTACCATGCAAAAGCCTTGCTTGGATGCCTGTCACTGCAGACAATGAGCAGAGGAAGTGGGGAGCAAACAGAGGGACTCATAGCTACTTTTTAGGGTTATTCGCCATGTGCAGTGACCCACAACTGCATCTGCACACCTTTTGCAAATAAATTGTTTGTGGCTATTCTTTCCCTTCCCTGGTACTTCCCATGTCCTGTTTTGTAGATCCCTGGACTAATCCTTCTTTGGTTCCTTTTGTTTGGAAACACTCCTTTGTAGCAGTTACTGCAACGAGGGAGGCTGCATATCTGATGGGGAAGGGTGTGCCTCAGTCTCTGCAGGCTGTGAAAGCCAGGTGTCAGTCAGGGGATTGGACCAGACAGTCTGAAGGACCAGCATCCTTTAGCATCATCATTTATGTACCTCTCCAAATGGGGTATGGCTAAAAAAAGGCCGGCCAGGGGCAGATGGCAACTTGGGATCAGTCAGGAGCAGAGACAGATGGCAACGTGCAACCGGTTGGAAGACAAGTTATTGCATGAGATTAGCTGGAAATGGATGGGAATTGTAAAATAGGACTGGTTGAGAATGTAATTCTGTATGGTCATTTGCAAAGTGCTGAAAATTAGACCACCATCCTAGTTCCCCTGGCACTCTTGGACCTACTTGTATTTCCAAACAGTGCAGAACCACACAGATCTGCAGAAAGCAAAGTGATCTCCTAGGGATAAGATCTGGCCAACATGATCTCACTATGACCTCTGGATTTGGTCCTAGAGATTAGCTTCTTTTTTGGAGAGAGCTGGACCACTGGTAGCAAGCATTGCAGTTTAGTGTTCATCAACCGTTGTCACTGTGCCCACAGAAATATGTTTAACAGTTTTTGGACACACAGCACATTCTGTTGCACCATGTCGAGGGTGGTTTCAAATGGAGCAGCCAACAACTGGAGAAGGTGGTAGAACAGCTTGCTTCAATTTGGACCATCTGTGTCAGTGAGATTTTGGGGTTATGAATACTCAGCCTTCCTCCAACCTAGCAAGGGAGAGGGAGAGAGAGAAAGAAAGTGGGAACATCTGTGAATTTGCTGGAGGGTAAAACTAAGCTCCATATTGGGTAGAGCATCAATAAAACACTGAAATGACCAGAAAAAAAAATTGTTCTCGATCAAAATTAATTTCTACTCTTCCTAATAGGTGGCTTGTTTGGAGGCTTTGCTCCTGCTCAAAGTGATTTGAAGTTGGTCAGGTCCCACTACTCCTAGTGAAATCTGTCATGATCTATTCTAGCACAGGCAGGAGGCTAAGCAGTGTATTTATTTATTTGACATCAAAGAAGAAGAGCAACAAAATCATCCAGCAGTAAGGGTAGATGGGTAGGAGAGAACAGGGGCGAGAGAGGCAATAAAAATAGAAGGCAGTCCAGATGTTTACTGCACACTAAAATACTGCCTTTCCTCTCTACTGATAGCACCGAATGTTATTTTGTTTCTTTGGAATTCATTTTCTGAAAGTGTCTGCATGAGGAACATCTGCTCCCTCAAATCCAGACCTACAATTTGAATAAATTATCAATATCTGGCAGAGTCCATTATTAATGGCTAGAGTTTTATAAGATTCTCCAGTATAATAATAGCAAAACTAGTGGCTGGCATTCCTCCCAGAGGGATCCTTATTTGTCCCATTTTATTCTGTTCTGTTTTCTTTTCTTTTCTCTTTTACTCTCTGAATCTGAGAGTCATCAGTTGATTTTTACCGTGGCTCTGGGCTCAAAAAAAAAAAAAAAAAAAAAAGGGAAAAAAGGAGAAAAGCCATTAGTAGCCTATAAATCAAAAAGAAAAATAACATCCTCAGATATAAAAGACTCCCTTGAGTGTTTTGTTATTATTACCTGTACAAGGTTGCACATGTGGCTTCAGAAACATCTTCTTCCATCAGGAATCATCAGGTAGTAGGATTTCTCACTTCCATGCAAGAGATGAGTTTTATTAACTTCCTCTTCAGCATATACTCTGATAATTAATGATGCAGAGCACCTTTGAGGTAGTCTAATGTAGGCCGTTTATCAAAAAGTGCAACTGCGTAGAAAGAGGACTCTGTTCTTTCAATGTGATAAATCCAAGCCCGTGCTTGGGTGTTCTACATCTCTCTTTTAAGTACAGCCACTCCTTATAATTGCAGGGTTTGACTTTCATTGCAAGTTCTGACAAATCACCTCCTGGCAGAGAGGTCCTCCCATGCACGTGCGGGTGGCCATGCACCGGGAAAAAACTCATCACTTCCCACAGGCAGCAGAGCACTAAGCCCATGGGAAGATTGCGCAGACTAATTTTTTGTGCCAGTCTCTGGAGCCTGTGGCAAAAGTCATTTGTCTGTGAGTCTTCTATGTCAACAGGGAAGAATGAGAATCCAGCAGCTTACCTGCATGGACTTTCTGCCCTCTGCTGTCTCCTAAAGCCAGCTTCTACTGCTTTGCTCTGTTTATTCCCCAGAGCTTAGCACTGGGAGATGCCTGTTATGGACTCTAGTGCAGGGTCAGGACCTGTGCCACTAAAGTCATCAATGCATGTCTGAGCTTTTGGCAGGATTAAAATAATTCTCCAAAACTCTTCGCAAAGAGGATGGAGATATTTGGCCCATAGGTATTTCCATTGCAAAAAGGGCAGAAAAGCAGACCTTGAGGTGCTTTGGATTAGGTCCTAATGCAAAAGAAAAAAAAAAGTCTACGAGAAGCTAATATAATCATGTAAACAAAAACATGGAGCCTCCAGCCAAATCCACAGGTTGCTTTTTTCACTGTGATTTGCTTAAGAAAACTGATGTCAACCTAAACACAGGGAAAGGCAGATTTCACAGGAGCCTTCCTTACACGTGTTCTGCAAACAGACCTGAATCAAGCAGCACCCTTTTGTCCACTGGCTCCCACTGATGACAGAGAATGGCACTGAATGGGTGTGTAGGTTCTATAGGTGTGGATAACTGATGAGCCTGGCAGCCCATCCCCAGCACCCTCCAGGTACCCAGAGGACCAGGCAAGTCACCAGGACACAGGGACAGCCCTGGAGAGGTGAGTCACTAGAACAGATTCTGCACAGTATCCCTCTCCACATTGGTAGGCAGAGTCTTGGGGTCTCTTGGGATACCACACACCAATATTTTAATGGAAAATACTACTTCAGTCAAACAGTCATGGTCCCAATACCAGCCCCTGAGGAACAGCATCCACCACTGCTCTTCAAATGAATATTGAGCCATTGACTGCAGCCCTTTGAGTGCAACCATCCAGCCAATTCCTATTCACTGGGTGGTCCATGGTCAAATCCATGTCTCTCCAGTCTAGACCAAGAGGTTGTGTGGTACATTGTCAAATGCTTTGCACAAACCCCAGTACACAATACCAGTCACTCTTCCCTTATCTACTAGGGCTCTAAGCCCATTGTATAAGGCCATGAAGTATGTCACGCACAATTTACACTTAGTAAGTGTAAGCCATGGTGACTGCCGCTCATCACCTCATTATTTTCCATGTGCCTTAGCATAGTTTCTAGAAGTATCTGCTCCATGATCTTTCTGAGAACACAGATGAACCTGACTGTGCTGAAGTTCCCTAGGGCTTCCTTTTTGCCCTTTTTAAAGTGGGGGTTATATTTACCCTTTTCCAATTAGGTGGTATTTCACCAAACTGCCACAACTTCTCAAAAATGGTGGATAGTGGCTTACCCACTCCATCTTTCAGTTCCCTCTGGACATGCAGATGCACCTCATCAGGTTCCATGGACTTGTGCACCAAAATGTTCTTTAGATGCTTTCAAAGCTGCACATACCCATGCACATGCTCCTAAGACATTCCTGCTCTTAGGACAGGTCAGCTGTTCTACACACAAAATTGGTCCCTGTGAGCAGAGTCAGTCCTGAACACATGAGCTGCTCTGTTGCCTCAGTGAAAAGCTCCATCTCATGCAGGGATGGTGAAGATGAATTAGTTAATTATGTAAAGTGCTTTGGAGATGAAAAGTGACATCTGAGTGCCAAGTATTACTATTAATAACAAAACATATACCACCTACCAGGTATTATTTCTTCTTTTCCCCGTAAAAAATATAGTTCTGAAGTTCAGATTACACCAACACAAGTCAGAAGGAAAGCATAAGCTTTTCAGCAAAGTGTTTCAATCTAAGCAATCCAAATTTCAGAGGAGCCCATTTTCTTTGGTTCTGCCTGTATTACCACCTCTGTCTCATGATGTCCCAGTACCAATATGAAATCCTAATAGATCACAAGTCTTGAATAAAAATCTGCCCTTCCTTATTCTGGTGTTTTGTGTAAACACCTGAAGTATACTGTTCAAATTCATGGAAAACATCTCTGTAAGGTTAACAATATGCTTGATTCCTCTTCAGCAAATCACTTACACACCTACTTAAATTAAAGCACATGATTTAGGCTTGAGAAAGCTGGGTATCAGCTTCTCAGTAGAGCCTGTATTTTACTGAAAGCCAGAGGGAAAGGGAAGGAGAGGAAGAGGAGAAATTTTTTCTGAAAACTCAACCTCACATGAAATTCCAGATTGCAGCATATGAAATGAGGAAAAAAGACTGCAAAATAGGAAATTTTGTGCTGTACCAAGCAGGGTGTAAAATACGTTTCAGATTTGTGTTGATATTTAAACCTCTTTGGTATGTCACTTCAAAACTGGACCTCTGTGGCAAAAGCAGCTGGTCATTATTGATTTTGGTCTATTACAACATTTCAAGATGAAGATTCCAAAAGCATTTTGTGAGACAGCAGTTTAGTTACAAACTCTGCTGTAGCAATGTATCTTATTAAAAAAAGGATTCATATATGGCAACCAAGGCCAATATTAATTAAACAATTCCAAACACTGCAGTGTGTTTCTGCAGGGGGGAAGGAGTTTTCTTTTCATGCACCATACAGCCAGCCAAATGTAAGATATTTTGAGAATGAAGCAAGTTGTTGAGTACACATCTTTGTCCTCTTCTCTCCCCCTCCTTTTCCTCTCTCTCCTTGCACAGAATTTGAAGGCATTCATGTAAAATGGCTCTTAGGAATTTCACACACAGTTTTATTTATGGTAAATTTATTATAATAAGGATGTTCTCTGTCATTGTCTGAGAGATTTATTTATTGTATCACACTTTTGAAACTGCTGATATTGATTGTTTCAAGAGTTTGCCTTAAAGGAAGAGGGGGAGAAAAACAACAACAAAAAAAGCCTCACGAATGAAAAGAAATGGCCATGTTGCTATCAATTATTTCATAATGAGATATGAGGAGAGAATTTTAAACATTATCTCTACCAATACAGTTGAACAAACAATATATTTACTGGAAATTATACTCTGATGATGAATGGCTTGTTTTAAAATAGAGGCCTCTCTAATGGGGGCCTTTCAGAGAAGCAGTGACACACAGTCCAACTCACAATTATTACTGCATTTTAATCAAAACTGAATTCCGTATTTCTGCCAGAGAGTGAGAAGAGTGAATCCCATTTGCAAATATCTCCGTCCTGATGATCCCCAAACAATAACAAATTCTAAGCTGTCCAAAAATATTCCAGTGATAACACCATTTGTCAGTAATTTATCCTTTTCCTCCTGCTACAAGTCCTCTTTTGCTTTCCTTCTCACTATCCAGGTACATTTTCAATTGTAAAGATTAAAAAAAAAGAAAGCATTTCCCACCACCACCAAATGAGTGCACCCTTCCCCCGCCACCACCTCATCTTATGTAGAATAGGGAATTGAATATTACTCACTGCAGTTTCTAGCTATGACAGACAGTAATTTACCATTTTATTGTGATTCAGTGCTTTGGACAGAGGCACACACTGCCTGTCATGCTGTGTTCATCACTGACTGTAGAGACAAGCATTGCTTGTCAAATAGTAGAGCCCTTATAATGAGGACACCTAGGTGTAACATAAAAGATTCACAGGCAAAAGGACTTCTTATGGAGGGCTTAAAGCCTCTAAAGCAGTATGAGCTAGTTAGATAATACACAAACTTCAGAAGTGCTACAGACAGATATTTCCCTCTCACATCTATTAGGCATACCAAAAACATTATCAACAGAATAATATGTAAACCTTTGTGCAAAGTAGGCAGAGCAATTTATTTGCATTATCTCACCTCCCCGTGGAAGGGATGAAAGAGAAGGGGGATGTGTGTGGGACATGCAAACAAAACCTCACAAACCAGGTGTGTGCAAGGGAAAGCAAAAACCTTCTACCGTTCACTGAAGCTGTAGGATGGTCACTAATGAGATTTCCAATGATTTTCATTTGTCTTCATTTCTACCAAGCTTGACTCTGCATGGTATATTTTTCATAAAGGGAGAGGTAAGGTGGGCCAGCAGGTTACAGCACACGTGTCATGCCGTAAGCAGCTGTCAGGGGGCAGAACACTGAGACATGAGATTGGATTAATCCTCCATCAAACCTAATTGGAAAAATTGGACTGGATCCTCAGCTGGGGTAAATGGACACAAACCCAGTGTTTCTCAGTGAAGTTTTTCATGGAGCAGCCCAACCCATGTGTGACTGCCTGCCTGTTGTTACCCACATGATTCCAGGATTGGAGCTGGTCACCTGAAGTTGCATCCTTCTGGCATGTCAGCACCCTCTTGGTTGGGTAGCAAAATTTCTGCACTAAACTTGAGGGTGATGAGGCATTTGAAAAGGTTGCCCAGAGAAGCTGTGGGTGCTCCATCCTTGGAAGTGTTCAAGCACAGGTTGGATGGGGCTCTGAGCAAGCTGGTCTAGTGGAAGGTGTCCCTGCCCATGGCAAGAACATTAGAACTAGAGGATTTTAACATCCCTTCTTACCCAAACCATTCTTTGATTGTGTGATTCATGAAGGTTTGCAGAGCATGCAGGCAATACCTTGTCTGCTCTACCAGGTGTGGTTCAGGGCCAGGCTTTGTTCAGCGTTGTGGGAAGTGTTTTCAATATGACAGAGCTGAGACCATGCCAGGGGCCTGAGCAGTTGAGTGAAAAGCCAGAGCTATGCTTGTCTTCAGGCACTTGCCCCCAGTGTGTGCTCAAAACAATCTCTGAAGAGCAGCAAACTCTTCACAGGCTGGGGGCCTCTGTGGGTACACCTGCCTCTTGCTTTTTATCCTTTCCTCCCACCCCAGTCTAAGTGGGTTTTGTTAGCTTGAGATTGCAAAGCATCCTTTGAGTGTACAGTTCCAAGGGTGAGCCGAGGCATATCTGCATATATATACCAACATATATTACAATATTACAATTGTCCTGGGTGAAGTCCATATATGTGCCTGTGTACAAGAAGGCAGTGAGAGGTCCATGAGCCACCTTTTCCAGATCGGTCTTCCCCCATCTACCCCACAAGTGAAAAGGACATGAATAAACCCATGCCAGCTTTTCTCCAGCCAAAGGAACAATGCCTTTCCTCAGCAGTCTTTCCTCTGAATACCCCGTGGGAGGTGGGATTTTTCTCCTCTCTCTTCCAGATCCTCTGACCTCCCATTCCCAAGAAAGGGAGATGGAAGAAAGCTGGATGCAAATGCTGGTGGATGGAAGTTGCACCATGTACTTTTATATTTTCTTATTTGCACAGTAATGTGAGCACACAAGTTCATCAGTGCATTATAATATGCACATTTTCAGTTTTAGGTGCTGTATTACAGAAATCTGCCTCCACATACAGTTCAGTATCTCAATTACAGGCAAGGTTATGTTTTCCTTTAAGGGTAGTTAGAAACACAACCAATTTTAGGTACTAATACTAATTTAGGAAAGTGCATGTTCTAATAAAGGTAGTTTAAATGTATTTAGAGGCTGAGGAGTACTTGAACTTTAATATTGCCAGTTTCAGATAACATTTGAATATTAGTGAAGCTAAACTGATTGATTGAATTACTTTAGGGAAGGGTGAGACACAAATGCAACATTTTAGTTAGTCTTATTACATTTTCGTTTAGCTTAAGGGAAATTGTAACTTCTTGAAGATTGGATATTAGAATGCCCAGGTAAATTTTTGCAAGATTTTGCTTTATCACTACATGCATATGTCACATGCTGACATTCATTTGCTAATGCTCTTTCCCATCTTTTGTCCCACTTCTCCTAAAAAAGAAAACAATATGTGAAATTGAAAAATGGTGCTCACTGAGGGGTTTAAAGACATTTGAAATTTGGAATATATTTTAAAGGTCAATTTCAGCAGTAATTATGTTATAATGGTGAAGCTTTTAGAGAATGCAAAACGCAAGATTAATATGTTGCCAGATAAAAAGTGGCAGAAGACTCTATCTTGTGTGTGTGTGTGAGTGTGAGTCTGTGTGTGTACATTGCACATGTTGAAGCTTACAAGCTCCACCAATACACCAGGACAGCTTTCCCAAGCACAAGGAACAGCAAAACACTCTTTGTATAGAGAGGAATTAAAGACATATTTAGATGAAATGAAACATTCTGATTTACAATGTGTATGCATGTAAATCTCAGCTGGGTGCTTTAACTACATGATCACCTATGCAACTTCATATTTTGTCAGGTGCTCTATTGGTTCATTGTGTGCTCCTTTGTTGCCTGATACCCTAATGTGCTTTAGTGTACTTGATCAAAAAAAGAAACCTCTGAGTCATGACAATGCCAAACATCACATGAGTTTTCATCTCTACTAGACTGAGTTGTGTAAGTTTCAGATCCTCTGATGGAAATTACTGCATAAAATATGATGAGGACTTACTCAATATAGCCAAGAAACTTATTTTTTACAAACTCCACTCTGCTGGATGCAATCCTACCACTCCATGAATTCATTATTCTGAAAACTCGTTCCTGGCTTTTCACTGGTACAGATGGGTACTTTCATCCCAACAAAGATTTTCAGTCCTCTGGCTTCTTTTTGGAAATCCAAGCCTGACAGCACATTTCTAAGATGGAAAGAGCCACAGGGGTGGATCACAGAAGGGGGTGTTCATACTGTCTGGCTGTAGCATTGTGAAGAAATCCTGTGAAATTTGGAGGCCCCTGTGTATCTATTCATTACAAAGGAAAGTTATTGATATCTTTTATTTTTAGTATTTACAAGTCAGATGAAGAGGTCTGAGCTGATTTTCTTTTAAGTCCAGTAGAGAGAAATTGACAGGCAATTAATGTGTATCACCCAACCAGTTCTAGGTGGATATCCAGGTTATTGTTGCTCTCCTCTCACTGCATAGGGAGGCTAAGTGACAAGCTATGGGTAGGCATCTAGCACTTAGGCACTTAATCCTTAGATGAACCTCAATTGCATGCTATTCACTCCATTTGCATTTAAATTAGGTGCCTAAAGACCCCAGGAAGATGGTAAGCTCCCATCTCTCCAGTGACAGAGTGAATATGAAGGCAGAGCCCCCACAGCAAGGGCTGTGATTGCTCTGGAAACCACAAGGCACCTGGCCACTGCAGCAAGGCAAAGTAAAACAATAAACCAGAACATGATGTATAATGATAGAACTAGTCATTTCCCAAAGCACATCGTAAATAGTATATTTATAACATTAATTAAATGTCTGCAACTAAAATTATTTATAATAGAGATGAGAGAACTCAATAGTCTATTAGTGAAGTCAACTTCTTTCATTCCAGAAGGACTGGACAAAGACTTATCACACTGTATATGAAAGTCTTAAACAGTTGCTGGCTTAGAAAAGTTTCTTTCCAAGATGTCTTCATAAAAATAATGAATGTGTTATAGAGCATAGCTTATGAGAGAAAGCCTAGTTTGTTTTGACTCCTCTCTGACATATTTCCCATATAAACAAGGAGAAAAAATATGTACTTGTATTCTAATGAAATAATAGCGTACAGTGTTAAAGAGAGCTCCAGTAAACTCACACGGTACCGTCTTTTGTCTTTGAGTTTCTCCACAGTGTATAAAGCAAAGAGCAACTGAAGGTCAACAGGTTGCTGTCTTTATGGTCAACAATGCCTACATCCCTACCTGTGAATAAAACAGGATGTTTGCATGTGCCCTGCCCTACAGTTTCCCACACTGCTGAACCATTAGCACATCCCTTGACAGTTTTGGCCTGTGTCCAAGCTGACCACGGGTCCCTACATGAAGGGACATGTCATGACAAGGACCACTCCCAAAAGCAGTGTGAATGAATTTCTGATGGGTTTGTCTCCTGCCCTGCTCTGTCCTCCCCTGTGTGCTGATACATCCTCATGCCACATCTCACAGCATTAGCACGTCCCCTCATTTCCAGGCTTTGCAAGCACTGCTTTGTTACATGGGGTTTCTCTCCTGCTGCTCTGAGCAGAGCCCACAAAAATTAACAGACCTACTTACTGTAAGTGTGGCCAGACTACATCAGTTGGCTGTGATGCTAGAGAATGGTCCCTAGACCTCTGTTGTTCAGACATGAAGACATGCCCAAAGTCTCTGTTGCTTTTAGGCGGGAAGGGATAGTTTCCAGCTGCAGAAAATCACTGTATTTGAGCATGGATAAGCTTTTCTGTTCCATCTCCAAATGTGATCTTGAGCTTCAAGGCTCAAGAGCTGGTTATTGAGAGCTGGTCAGGTCTCTCCCTTTTCTTAGGGCAGCATTTACTCAGACCACTCAGCTGGACCAGGCAACAAATGACCAGAGAGAGAAAGAGGAAGTGGGAAGTTATTATCACCTCATGCTTTTGTGATTTTGATCCCATTTAATGAAGCCATGAACATCCACCAGCCAGCTAAAATTAAAAATATAGTAGACCACTGCCAAACTCCATTGTTATTATGTTTAATTTTGACTTTCCCTTCTTCTTCTTTTGCCCTTCTTTCTGAGCATTCTTTGAGGTGATCATACCCACCTCTTGTTTCTTTCTTGTTCCCAAGGTCACGCACTGTGAAGATTTCTTGTCACTCAGTACACCAAAGGGTAAATAAATCAGGAGAAATCAAGTCCCTCCATCTTCCCTAAGGAAGAAGTTTGCCCCTTGCAACTCATGCTGGTCCTCTTCATTGCTATTGTCCATTTAATAAACATCGTAGCAAGGCAGTGTCTCTTTGTCATCTCCCTTCAGATTCCAGGACTCTGTGTTGTGCATTAAAGGTTTGGAGCCACGGGGTGTGCCAAAACCTGGGTCATATGTTTTGCTGTGATGTTTCCACTATTTCAGCTCTGTCTAGAAAGGGCAAATGGTCAATCATCTTCCTGAGAGTTAATGGAGCATTTCTGCAGCAAGAGGAAAAAGTGAAAAAGTTTAAAAAGAGTGGCTTATTATCTCAGTCAGCCAAAATTCGACCTGGTCTGTCACCTGCCTAGAAGTCTTCATTTTCTTTTCTTTATTCTTCCAGATTTTTTCTCTTCACTTTCTTTCACTTTTTGAGCTTTTCTCTAATTCTGTTGCTTCAGTTTCAGATACCCCTTTTCAGTTCTCCAATTATAATCATTTGAACTTTAACATTTAAACCAGGATACCTGTCTCACATCTCTCCTGTATGTTCCTAAGCTCTTTGCAAAGTGTAATTAACTGAATCTGACAACAATTCTGAAAGTTTAGGTTAGTGGAGGCACAGGGTGCTTGAGTGTTCAGATGCTTAATTAGTGGCAGAGCAAGGAAGAGAGCCCGACAGTCCTGACTCCTCATTCCTTGATTTGACCATCTGATGTTGTCTCACATAAAGGATAGGAAAATATGGATCAGACTATCTTTCTTGCCATTCCTCTTCATCTTATTGTAATTATTTGTTCATATTTAATCTACTTTATCAATGCCGGATACCCCACCAACCTGCTCTGGGTAATGCTCTTTGATACTCTGATTACTCTGCAATACTCTGTCCTCTGGTACTAACCTTTCCCTTAAGATATAGCCCCCTGCCTGCCCACAGCAGTGGGCTATTAATGACATTAAAGGATCACCTTCAGCTACCTCAACCAGTGAATCCAGACAAATAACTCAATACTTTTCCTTTCTCCATCAGCAGGAACACAGAATCATAGCATCATGGAATCACAGAATAGTTTGGGTTGAAATAGACCTTTAAAGGTCATTTAGTTCAACACCCCTGCCATGACCAGGGACATCTTCAGAGCCCCATCCAACCTGACCTTGAACGTTTCCTGGGAGGTGGCTTGCTGAACATTGCAGGACTCTTTGCTTGTGTTGAAGTTTACAAACACATCTGGGCTGATATTTCCTCCAACACTTGCCCAAAGTTTACACTTTTCCTAAACCACTGCTATGCACACTCCTTTATCACTCATTGTAACAAGTTTAAGCTTGTCTATGACTTCAGGTATGGACTACTTGAAGACATGTAATATATAAATCTCTTTCCCATCTGTCCCACATATTTGTATGGCTCCTGACATGTTGCTTTCTAGATTAAGCTCTTGTACTCCCTTTTGTGTGCTTGGAAAGGACTAGGGGCCGGATGGAGGGATGAGGAGATGGTGCTGCCATGATGGGAAGAGCCCAAATCAGTGGGTTCAAAATATTCTCCATGTCTTCACAAAAACGCATTTCAAATTACCTTGCCCACAGTTTCAAAGGGAGCTGTGGTAGCTACTGGTTCATGAGGTGTATCATTACTGGTGGGGCCAGCCTTCACCTGCTGCATTCAGGAATTTTGGTACAGCTGGGGGCAGCCAATCCTTGCATGCACTGAATCCACCTATCTCTGTCTCTGCTCTGTTCCTGGTGTTCATCATCCCGCCCCATGCTGCCATCTCCCTAACTAATTAATAACTGAGCCATCTTCTCCTGTGCCCTCAAAATGCATTCAAGCTGTCAGTAGGACATTTATTTATTTATTTTGTTGTGGTTAAAGCCCTACTCTCCTAAACAAGGAAAGGATAAATAAAATCAACTCAGACAAGGTTATTTCACATTCCTAATTTCCAACACAATTTTTTTTTTTGCTAAAGTCCCAAAATGCTTGTTCATGTTTTTGCCCTTTCCCTCTCCCACCTGCTAACCAAAAAACAAAATACATTTTCGAATCAAGATAAAGCCATCAAAGAACTAACTAAACATGATTAGAAAGGACCTCTCCTTAATGGGAAAAAAATCATGATTTAGACCTGGCTGCTTTCCAAATATCCCTGTGCAATCAACCAAAGAAACACATTTTAGAAAACAGAATTGTAAAAGTAACTTTGAAGAATCGGTTGCCATGGAAACAGATCTGTAAATACTTAACTGCAAACATTAAGTGACACAGTGATATTCCAGAGCTCAGGATGCTTTAAAAGGATGGCAAATTTCACCCAGCTCTTTAAATAATCAACTCAGTTGTGCTTTGATTTTTCTTCTTTTTTTTCCCTTCTCCTTTCTTTTTTTCACACTATTCAGTGCAATCGCATCCCTGTTCTCAGGCATGTGTGATAATGGAAATGCCAGAACTATTTTATAAAAGAGAGTCCTGATCTTTTATAACATGGAAGCAGAGAGGGAGGACGCAGCACCAAATACAGAGTCAGAGCAACCTGTGGAGTCTGAAAATACAGCTCAGATTCATTCTGTTTCCCTATAACTGCAGGGTCAGAAGAAAGAGTGATTGATTGTGGCTTTTCACTGCAAGAAAAACCGCAAACGACCAGCAATTTCTTGTCATCTGCCAGGGAAGAATCAGATGCAAGGAAATAAAAGGGTTATGGGCAATTTTAATTTAAACAAGTGGGCACATTTATGTTGTGCCCTAGCCTTAAATCTTTGCTCAGAGTTAACTCACTCCTAGGTTCTCCAGTACATTTCAAGACCCAACTCCTGTTGAATTCGGTGGAGTAAGTCTTCCCTAATCCCTTGGGGAGTCAGGGCCTCTCTCCTTTCTTGTTGTGGAGCATCTGTGCCCCACAAAATTATTTGGTCAAGTCAAGAAGGTGACTTCATCTGAAAGCTTCAGGTGTTTGAGGGGCAAAACCTCTCTTCCCCTGCTCAGATCAGAAAAGCCAACAGCATTGGTGTTTCCTCCTGGGAAAACAGTGAAGGGTGGCTGCTGACAGACCTTTTCTTGGCTGCAGGCAATGGTTATGAAATATTTTGCAAGCCTGCTATCCCAAGATTTTGAATGATTCGATGTTCAGCTGTACTTCAAAAGGTCTGCCTTGTTCTTCCCAGCCTCAAGGGAGGTGAGATGGGTCATCAGTAAGTACCACAGTGTGAAGGATAACTTTAGGGATGGCCATGACCCACTACGTGATAACTGTGGTTATATACCTAGTCCCATCAAATGCCCCTTAATGTCTTTGCTCATGAGTTTGAAGTTGGCAATATAGGTTTAGCTACAGTTTTAAAATCTAACAAGGGCAGGTTAATGTAACTTGTAGAAATCTTTTGGCCAAGGTGATTCCTTTTTGGCTTCTGACAGATTGTGCTCAGAGCCTCCCTACACTGCTAAAATAACATATGGCTTTTCCAGAGTAAGGGACTAGGAGAGGGGAGAGGATATTTTCCCACTACAACTCTGCTGTTGGCAAGCATTTGGATTTGAACCAGAGATCCTCACTGCTGAGCAACAGCCTGTGAGTATCTGCAAACATGGGTTTAGCTGTTGCTTTAGGAGGACCTTTAATAACCTGCTTGTTTTCATCGTTCTGGTTGGGTTTGAGGTTTTCTCTTCCCTGTGGGCTGGCTGTGTTATCCTACTGAAAGCTGAGCAGTATTATCCTTTAAGCTGATTTTTGTGCCCAGCTTAGGAAAAGAAGGGGCAGGCAGAGGAAGAAAAAAACATAGAGGCCAAGAAGCAAGAAAAAAACAGGAGGGGACAGAGAAAAGCAGTTTGAAAGGAGCCCTGATCTCCAGAGTGATCACCTTCTTCTTACACATTTTATTTGCTGGAAGTCTGTACTACTGTAAGAAATTCATCTATTCCCTGTCTAGTCTTCAGGTTACTAAAATGGACAGTGAAACACAGATAGAGGGATAAACCTAGATATAGATAAGTTGGCGATCAATTTATATATATAGATGTATAATTTATTTTTTTTAAGCAGCATCTTTATCTCATATAGATGAAAAGTTCCCACATGGATCTCTCCTCTGCACAGCTTGGCTATCTCTGTATCTCACATATATACCATCTGTCTGGGAACCTCTGAGAGAAACCTGTGTGATCTCTGTGGAAGGAAAGTGAGGCAAAGCACATTTTCCTTTGCCTTTCTCCACTCCCTCCTGCTCCCTCCTCTGGATGTATGCTTCAAGGAGATGTGTGCGTGTCAGGCAGAACCCAGCCCAGGGCAGGGAGAGGAGAGGTGGCTCTCATTTGCAAAATCTGCAGTGTTTTCATCCTTGGCATTGTGGTGATGGGGTGGGGGAGAGGAAAGGGGTATGGCATGTCACTTCACTTTATCACTGCCTGGGCTCTCGCCTTGTCATTCGGCACTTGCCATGAATCTAAAGAGAGTTTGGCCTTAATAACTTCACACAAGTACTGCATTGCCAGTGACTTTAGAGACGGGTGACAGCAAGCAAGGAATTATAATGAATTGCTGCAAATGCCTTCTTCACACAAATTACAGTTATTTTCCTCTGAGCCTGCATGCCTTCCAACATCAGGATTTTGGTTCAGAAGATAAGGTAGGGTGTTTTTCTGTCTAGGGAGACAGATATACATTTTACCATTGTACTTGGACCACTTCACCCCTTTCTTTCCCTACTGCCTCCCTGGGGTTTTTTGCTGTTGGTTTGTTTCAGACATTTTTTTCCTCATATGCAGTCAGAAAACTGATTTTCCCACTGAACAGAGAACAGTGGTTTTAAGCCACTCTGTACGTTAACAAGGAGTGTAAGGAAGTTCAGCCCTTGTTGTGACTGCAACAATTTAATTTGGGCTTAACATCTTTCCCTGACACCACAGTTATCTAGATTGGACTGCCAAGGTCCCCTTCTCCACTGAGGACCATGTCTCCTGGCTGTCCATCCTGATGGGTGTGCCTTGCTGAAGATAGTCTCAAACAACACTTCTGCCTCCATCAGGGCAGCTGTTTTGGTCTCAGTAAGGTGGGCAAAAGTTCTTGCAAGCCTTGCTTGGCTGCTCAGCACCCACAGTGCCCATGAGTGGTTCAGGCTGACTGTCATTCTTGCCTGTAAGTTTGATTTAGCTTTGTTAGTCTGTGGTGCACTTGGGTCCTGATTATTTGTAAGAAAGAGGGTAAAGGTCACCCAAATACAGCATGACTTCCTTTAGACTGGTGTTACTGCCCAGTACATGGCCAGAGCATGCCTCATAACCATTTCTCACTTCTCCATCAGTCACCATTGTTTCCTTTAACAAGTATTTTTAGCAGTAGTGAAATGGTGCAGTCCATGGCACTTCTACAAAGAATGCACAGAGCGATCAATTGCCCAAAATCTCCTTGGTGCTAACACATAGTCAAACCCTCCATCTTAATGCTCATCCTGGAGAGTAGGGTTCAGAACATAGATATCCTTGGGTTGAGGACAGAAGATTGTCTTCTTTTGTCACCCTCTGTGCTGAACAGAAGACTGGAGGTGGCACTGTCTTCTCTGTGCATGGGTTCACATGATTTCAGTGCAGAAAGCAGAGGACACATGTCACACAAAATCAAGAGTAGCCTTCAATGAGGTGCAAAAAGAGTCATTTTGTGCAGCTCTGCAAAAGTCACTTCTGTTTTGGCAGAGCATCTTCCAAAATCACTAGAGTAAAAGGGAAGATTTATTTTCACTGCCCTGATTTTTGTTACAGTTTGGAGACACAAGCTAATTTGTGCACACAAGTCAAAAGTATAATTCTAGGTGCACTTTAACCCCATCAACTTCAGGTATTTAAAAGAATCACTAAAGAGTTTTGATTGAGACCACAGGTCAGCTGAACTCTGTACAGTTCAGGCAGCTGTTCACTCCTTCTCAGCAAAATCAGCCAAACAACAATGCCTTGCTTCAAGTATTCCGTTCCTAGATTGGTCTTAAAAGACATTATTTGTGCTATTGCCCGTGTTACTTGTTTAGTTAGCAGCTGTCATATGTCAGGATCAACTGAGCGATGATAATGCGCAGCAGAAATATTTCAATTATACATGGAGCTATTCTTAAGCATTTAAAAAAAAAGGAATGTCTGTCATCCAAGCCCATGTTATCCCGGAGGTGCACACCTGCTGCTGCTGGGTCTCAGGTGCATTCAGGGCAGGTATTTGATCTTTTGTTTTCACTGGAAATGGGTTAGTTGTTGTGAAGGGTGTTGTGGGAGCAGAGAAAGTCCAGTTACAAAGTGCTCTAAGAAACAGGGAACTGAAGAGCAGTGTTATTAAAGAGTGAGCTATTTCAGTGAAGGCTTTGGAGCACCAAGCTTGCCTTTTCCCTAATCCAGTGTGTCTTTGAATCGCCACTGATTTGGTTACTGGCAGGGAGAGTCTGTTGCTGCCGGCTCTGCGGTGTCAATGCAGTTAAAGGGACACTGCCAACATGTTCTACCTCCTCAGGAACAAAATGTGAATTACAAGTAGTTTCAGGTGCTATGTTTGCCCTTGAGTATCCTTTGCTGATTTCTGTTGTCTCACAAACATGTTTTGAAATGCCTCTCCTTCCTTGCTGCAATGTGAAAGCCCAATGACGGACTGTCAGTCGCCGAGGGAGCATTACAAAGTCCATCCCTGGTAGAAGGGTGGTGTTTCACTTTGTCAGTCTCACTGCAAAAAAAGTGTGTGATGATGGTACACTGCATCACACACCTTGTCAATAAATTTATCAATTAAGTTACAAGGCTAGGAAGACATCCCCAGGCACCATCAGCACCTGCTCTTACAGAGGTTTTCCACACATCCACTGCTGGTATTTGTCAGAGATAGAACATGCTACATGGATCAACAGGCTCTCCCTGTGCAGCCATTTTCAGGTTATAAAGTACAGCATGTTTTTTTCTTTACAGTTAAGTCAAAAACTGAGATGGGTTCTTTAGAGTTCAGATCACAATTGAATTGGGCAGGGTTAGCAGTTAAGGAAATTTTTATCTGACTTGGAGGCGACTAAACCTTACTGGTGCCATCTCACAGGTATACAATATTGCAGTTACTTTTGTCCATGGTTCCAAAATCAGGAATAAGCCTCAATGTTCATCTGCAACAGTCTCATACTAAGGTAACTATACTGGATGGAAGTGTGGCCAGGTGGTCTGAAGTTCTCTAGCTACTCATGCTTATGAGTTGCCATCCCTCTTTTAGGCTTCTTGTGACTTCTTTTGCCTGCAGGGGTGGCAGATCTGAGGACATTTATTTGATGAGTTATGTCAGGACAACTGACAGGGGACAATTGATTATGTATAGCACAAAAATCTCTAACATAGGAGCTATGTAATAAACACTGTGTTGTTAATATATCCAGATCAGGTGTGAGCACACAGTCAAGTTACATCAGTGAACTACCTAGCTCTGCTACAATGTTCAAGTTTTAACATTAGTTTTATGTAGAAGAATAGAAAATAGATTTTCTGCAACTGGGCATTAATCCCAGATTCTATCTGAACCCTGGGTTGAGTCTGAAACTTTTTGAAACACAGTTAAAGCATCAAAAAACATCAAAGACATATGAAGTAGCAGTATCTAAGATCAGCACTTTATTTCATGTGCCTGAAGCTTTTGTGATCCTTTAGCTGGTGCCATGTACCTGGAAGACATTTAACCACAGCCTTACCAGCACTAATATTGCTTTCAGAGGGCAACAGATTCCACCTTATCTTAAAACTTTCTAAGTGAGCTAAGCAAAAGTGGAAATGTCCTCACAGTCTTTTGCTTTTCTCCAATGAAATGAACCTAAATAGGAAAGCTGACTTAAGCAATTACAGTATTGTCAACATTTGGTTTTGTTCCGGATTGGAATGAAAAGGCAGCATATCAAAACCTATCTTGGCACAAGAAGTTCCAGAAACACTGAAACTTTTTTAGGTCTGACATCTTTGATTGAAGAAAAACATTTAGACTGTTCTCAAATTGAAATTCAATTTCCAGGCGGCCAGACCTGAGCTGTCGCGGTGCCTCGGGCAAATGCTGTGGATGGGGGGCACCATGGGATTTGTAGCCTGGCAGGGGAGCCCAGCCCTCTGAAGGATGGGGATGTAAGACAGCTAAACTATTGCTCTCACAAGAAATGGCTCTCAGCACTATTATTTGCATTGTGGGAAGATTCCACTTTCATCAGAAGTCCTTCAATTACCTTTTTTCAAACAACAGATAATTATCCCTATTTAATAGCAGAGAAAAGAGGACATTTGACCTAAAGCACATTCTTGAAAGGTAGAATTAAGTGTCCTGTGCATGATTTTGAAGGGGAAGGAAAAAAACACAAAAGAATCCAAAAAACCCACATCCCTCTTGCTCCACACCATCAAATGGTTTAATTGATGTGATGTTTGTGATTTCAGTGAGTTTGACCAGTGTTTTTCGTTAAGAATCTACTACTCTACTAGATTTTGAGACATTTATGGCAGGGATCATGACTTATTTTCTATTGCATAATTTATGATTATATGTTATTACTAATTAGATGCAATAATAGTAATGAATGTAGTCCTCAGGCTTGAGCAAACTCAGTGACTTGAACAATTCTGGTTGCTTTGTTTAGTAAGTCTTTGTCCAAAGGCAAAAAAAAAAAAAGCACCCTGATCTTTCATAAACAAAGAAAAAAAGGAAAATATGAGTATTCTTTACAAAGTGAGGAGCTTCAGAGTAGATGTGCATCATGCACAATTATGTGTCCTGAATGCAATAGTTCAGGAGAGGGGAAGGAGCTGTGTTTCATGTGAGGTTCTTAAATCTAGCAAAAGAGCAGTAGTTGCAAATGGATTACAACAGCTCTCTAATATTCTTTATAGAGGATTCTTTCTCCATGACTCCTTCAATTCCTTCTCCACTTCTTTTTCATTTGCTATTTGCAATGTGGGAGTGATAAAAAAATCCTGTAATGGTGACTTTGAACTGTGAATTGTCCTCTTCTACCTTCTCCATGTTGTGTCAACCAGGGTTACAACACCACACAGCCAGGATGGTAGTGCTAGTGGTCTTAGATAATTTTGTGAGAAGGAAGAAACACAGTGAAATATGTAATTTGGTGAACTCAACCTCATTCCTCTAGTACATCAGAGAAAGTAAAGAAATTTTTTAAAAAAAACCAAACTATGTTAAGGAGTTTTAAGGAAATGGGAAGGGAAATAGCAAGGAGCTGGATGGAATGGAAAACATTTTTAGGAACACAGATGTGTGGAAACCTGGATTTGTGAAAGAAACTGAGAGGTGTATTGGGTGTTTCCAGAGAGACAGATGCATGAGATCATCTTTCTCTTCATCTTCTTCTCCCACTGCTCGGCTGAAGTCCCACCATCAGTGAGGAATGGGGAAAGATGAGACTGCTATTGGAAAGTCAGAGCAGAGATGCCCAGTCCTGGATGGAAATCAGGCAGAGGAAATGCTTGGTCACCTTAGCTTTGAAAGAGGAAGACAGAAGCCACAAGGCAGAGAGAGGAGGAGAGACAATCTTGGATGCTTTGTTAATTTAAAAGTGCGGTAGCAGAGCAGATCCTCTGCTTGATGTCACTGCATGAATTTCAGGCCTTTTCTTCTCAGATAGCATCAAGGAAGAAAGCAAGAAAGGCAGAGGTGACCTTCAACCTTTCCCTCCCTAAAGAGCAGAGGGAAAGGGCTGTCAGATGCAAAGAGGTCAGAGGAACTCTGGCTGTTACCACCCACCAGGGAGAAAGGCTCATCCCTGCTTGTGTTTTGAACAACACAAAAATATCTGGATGGAAAGGAAACTTACTACATATGTTGCTGTAATGGATTTTAAATGCCTTTATTTACCAACATTTGCAATAACTTACTGTTAGTATCACGACATCACCAGCTAAAGATAAAGGAACCTTTCAGCTGATGGTGCATGGGGTCAGGAAATAATTCTCCTGGTCTCTCTGTCTAGCTTTGCATAATTGACCCTGTGAATTATGGGAGTGAAATGGGGAGAACACCATCTTCCAAGGCAGCAAGCACTACCTGGCAGAAGACAAAGACCAACACTATAAAGTCCAGTACAGCAAATTCTGTTGTCTCTTTTAATATCCACAATATTTCACCTGTAGAGGCAACAACCAAACCCCAAAATGGTTAATGCTAAAGTAGGTAAGTCTACTGCTCTTTGCCATCCTTTATCTCACCCATGGCTGGAACAAAATCTGATCAGTGGTGTAAATCCAAATTCCTTGTCTTGAGAACACTTGCTGACAAATTGGAGAAGAAATCAACTCAATGGGTAAATTTTATTTCTAGCCACCTTTATATGCTCAAGTGCTATGAAACATACCTAGCTGGCTAGTTCCTTATCCCCAGCTCCCTCCCCTGCCTTATTTTCCAAAGATAGTTCAACCAGGTTCAGTTTATTACAATATAGTTGGGGTTGGAAGCGATCTCTGGAGTTCATCTAGGTCAGCACCAGAAAGGGTTGGAGGTATTTTTGATTTATAAGATAAACTGCCATAACAAAGGGCAGCCAGCTACACTCTGCTGCTTTTATTTGTGGTTAGTAAAGAGCAGGTTCCCTTGTCACATATCCCAAACTTCATTTAGAAAAGAAAAATGCTAGCTTACCAAAAGGTTTCTGCCTCTTGTTAAATGTGCAATCCTAGAAATCAGTGTCAGACAGCAGTGAAATGATTGCTTTGGATACTGAAGCCCATGATTTTTCAGAAGTGTAGAGGGTTCAGAGAGAAATATAGAAATAAGTTTGGTGTTCAGGAGCTCATATCTGAATACACACTCTGCATTTTAGCCTTGGCTGAGGTACAAGAAGATGCACATCTGAGGAGTTAGTAAACTGTAGTCCCAGAGATGATGACCACAGTTTTCCAAAGCCTTTCCTACTTTTAGGAATGCAGCTAGGTCCTTCACTGGAGGTAGCTATTACCATAACCATGTCTTCTGTATTTGTATGGTCTTTCCCAAACCCACCTGTGGGGTTCAAAGGGAGCCTGGGCTCCCTTTATCTTCCTTGAGGATCGTGTCCTCTAGACTTCCTCACATTAAGCTTTTGTCTTTGACACCCCTGGGTTCTTGGAAGGACTCTGGAACTAGTTCTGTGCTTCACCATTAGTGTTGTTTACACTGGCATGTGAATTTCCTAAGTATTGTACAATTGACAAGAGGAACTGACACAAATCTTGGCATTTTACAAGAAAAAGCTTCAAACCATTTCATGGTTTCACAAGTGTGCCAATGTACAAATGTTCAAAAGTGATGAATAAGACCCCCAAAAAATCATAACACTGATCAGCTTAAAAATATCACTTTCTTTTTTTTTTTTTTTCTTTTTCAGGGGTTACATTTGTGGTTTCTTATCACTTCTTTCATAGTTTTCAAGTCTTCAGGGCTCAGGACTTGGTTCATATTTTCAAGCTTTTGTTGTTCACAGCAATTCATGTCTAGAAAGGTATTTATTTTTTAACTGAAACCTGCGATTTGTACACATAACTGCAGAACTCTGAGAGGAGTCATGGATCAACACAAAATATTCTGACACTCAAAGCAATTGCTGGAGTTAGCAATGTGGATTCATTACTGCTGTTCTAGTGGCTTCTTTGAAAATAGTAAGTATGGTTTTAAGGATGTTAGAAATTCAAGCAGAAAAAAAAAATCTTGATAAAAGAAGCCAGTAGTAAATAGTTGGTCTGCTATGACAAAGATGATTCTAAAACTGTGTAAGGATTTGTGGGAAATTATTTTTCATGAGGTGTGTGCTAGTGATCTCTTTGATGCTTGCATCCCTGAGGACGATATGTACATCTTCTAAAGTGTTCCTGGAGATATTCCCTGTGAATTCATGCAAGAATTCACAAAGTTTAGCATCAATTTTCTTCAGCTCTAAGCAACCTCTCAGATGTATTTCTCTTGCATTATAAGTGTAAAAGGCAGTGGCCACTCAATGAACCTGGAAGGCGGGGGCCTTGAATATATATTTTTTTCCCTTTACTGCAAAAGCTAAGGGTTTCCTCATGTAAAAGGGACCAAAAATCTGGAAAAGATAAGACAAAACCTGTTCAACATGCAGCAAAGATTCCTCTGAGAGGACCCAGTGACTTAAGAAAGACCCTGTGAATGATCAATTCCCTTATGTTGTTCATTGATTTTCTCCTGGTTTTCCCTTATCTTTCCTTTCCTGTTGATATCTCTTTAATTGATTCCTGATTACAGATTACACCAGTTACAAACTGTTATTTGTCAAACAATGGAGCCAGGCTTCTCTGTGGCTCGGGAAAACGCATGCACCTTTTGATAGTGTTAGGAGCTTCAAACTGAACAAACTGTAGAGAACATAAGATGATCAGGTGGTAATTGGCAAAGAAGGAATCTGTATAGACTCTTCTTCAAGCAACTACCTTGTTTACACTCCCAGGCCTTTATACTGCTAGGAAATCCTGTATCCTGCAAGAATTACAATGCAGTAGAATCTGCAACTGAGTTCAAAATGTGCTTCTCGGACTCATTATCAACTTCAGCTCTGTTTGCAATGCTTAGCATATAAATTATTTAAATTAAACTAACTACATAAATTATTCAAGTTTCTATTCCCCCCCCCCTTATCTTTAACAGACACTGCAGAAGTTCAGTGCTAGTGGTGTCACACTTCACTGCCAATCAGATAGGAGTGCTAAAGGCATCTCACAGCACTGGCAGTGCCTAAGTGACCATGAGACTCTTAGGAGGCAGCTACCAAAAACTGAATGATAGTGACCCTGGAACCACTCACCACCAGTGATGGACTGCATCCTGCTCCCCAGGGTAAACAAGGAGGGAGATACAAAGGGAATTAGAGGAGGGATGGTTGTTCTGAATTGGTAAAAGCTACTACCGTTAAATTATTTCTGGTTTGCCTTTGGGTGTGTCCAGGGCTTGTTTTTCCTTCTGAGGGGAACCTGAGGCGGACAACAGTGTGAGCAAGCCTAGTGCCATTTTAAGGTACTTTCCCTTTATGAGACATTATTTTGACCCAGGTTCCCTTATCCCCTGGTGAGGTACTTACAGGGATCAACAGGAATGTGGTTGTGATCTCTTCTCCTCCATTCCTGTCATTTGCTGTATCAGCTTTGTAGCCAAAGTCCAGTGTCTAGAATGAAGCTCTGACTTGAAGGCATGTGCAAGCAGATGTTTCTTTAGGGCCTCAGCCAGGCATCTGTTTAGGTACTTCATATAGACAGGTATGGCTCCCGGCTCCAGGAGGGCAATAAACTGTGGAGACTGCTTTGGGGTGGGGAGGGGGGTCTGTCAAGGGCTGGTTTGTAGGCAGTCATCAGAGAGTGGCAGCAAGAAAGTCTAATTATAACAGGAAACATGAACAGAGTCTTTAGTTTTGGTGGAACCTGACTGAATTGCTCTTTACACACGGGTCTTTTCTTTCATGTTTTGTCCTTGCTATTTTCTTAATTTCACATTTCAAATGATTTAAGAAAGCAGCCTCTGGCCATGCCCCCTGATTTTGCTCTGATTGATTTGTAAATCTATGAGGACATGGTTGAGTTAGATTTCTGAGTATGTCCACACATTGTGATACATCACAGCTGTGGGGTTTGTGGGGCCATACTTCAGCTGTAGGGAAACAAATAAATTCTTTGGTTCATCACCGTCCCCATGGCCCATCCATGTTACGGTTCAATACTGGTCTAAATAATAGAAGACAAAATCCAGGATATTGATGACTATTTGTTTAGTCTTGAGTTACTGTATCTATCAAGGACTGACATCAATCCAGATTGCAGGGGAGTAAGACAGATAAACATATAATAAATATATTAACTCATTTGAAGAAAGTAAGAATGGGCATGGCATGCTCCCTGTTGAAGGGAGAGGGCAGTACAGATCATACAGGAGGAGGACATAATGCAAAGAACAATCTGCTGAGACATGTGAGGTATCAGAGCAGCATGCCCTTCTTTGCAAGGCTTGAGCATCCCTACAGGCCAGGCAGTAATGCCACAGAGGAAGGGTGTGGCCTGTTCTGCTCCCTCAGTGACCTTGAACCTGCTATGAAGTCAGGCTCAAGGCTTAAATGATGTCAGGGTGATGGAGAGAGCAGACTGCCAGCCTTGTGACTTTACTTTGAGTCTCATGATACTCGGTGCTTTCCAATTACACACAGCTCTTCCAAGTATTTCTGCATTTTTAAAAAGCCTGGTTTCCTTTGATTAAAAAGAGTAATCTCAAGATTACATCTTGATCACAAGTCCTGGAGACCCGATGGCAAGCTTGAAACCTTAGAGCACAGAAGAGCAGAAAGCAAGCAAAATTACCCAAAGCAATCCTTGAAAAACAAAGTAGAACAAGAACCATTTTAGTTCACCCTCATGATTCAGAACAAGCAAGAAGAACATAGTCTCCTCTCTCATTTTTCAGCAGTTTGGGGTTGCTGAAATACAAGCAGGTGAGAGATATGTCATATTCATTAAAGATGGATGTGGCACGTTTCCTTCTTTTTAGGCCACCAAGAGATGACATTCTGTGTGTGGTGATAACTAAGAGGATAAGATGGTGTTTCTTACTGGTTTCACGCTTGCCTGTATTGGACTAGATAGACGTAATCACCCTGAAGATACTGTATTTACTTCTCTTTACTTATTTACTTTGTTTCTTTTATTTCACTTTCGGGGACTAGGCTGGAATTGACATTTCTTTCTCTTCAGCAGCAGCCTCCTCTCTCAATGAAGGGTCTCTAGGCACTGAGTTAAGCCAGACAGTGGAATGGACCTGCTGTAAATAGTGTTGATAAATTGGGTAGATAACACAGCATGGCCTGGTTTACCCCAGCGCACAGAGTAATAAAAAGGAGCTTCTGCCTCTGAAAGGTCATCGTATTGACAAGGGGAACGATTGTGGGAATGGCAGTGGTGAGACACTTGTCGCTAAAGGCACTTATCCACAGGAGAGGCTGAAGGCCTCTTCCTCACTGGCCTCACTCCTGAGGGCATTTGATTTAGTGGTGCTGGGAAGCCTTTGAAGTTGAGGATCCTTGGTGCTGAACAGAACAGTGGTGCAAGGCTCCCCAAAACTCTCATGATCCAGCTAATCCCAAAACAGCCAGCTATTCAGGGGCTTTTCCAACAATGCAGAGCCTTTTCCAATGCGACCAATATCAGGCAGACCCCACAGGGCTGGCCCAGGTGTCTTCAAATGCTTTGTCACCTCACGCTCTGTAGCCACCAGGTCAAAGTGAGAGGGAGGATACAGTGATACCAATCAGTCACATTCCTACCTTCAGTAGTTTCATGTGGAAATTATAAAAATTGTACTTTCTCACACTGTGCTTACATTTCTCAGTTCATACAGGGGAGAGAAGTTTAATAGCCAACAGAGGACCCACCTAAGAGACATCACTGAACCATCATTTTGAAGGCAACAGATCACTTGTGGGTCACAGATATTGAGAAGATCTTGGGTCAGGTGTGTCTGGCACAATGGAGATCAGCCAAAGGAATAGCTCCAACAGATAATTAGAAGTCTCACACCACCCTGAGGAAAACTACACCCTGAAATCTGATCCTGAAAAACCATGCCTTCCCCTTTGAGCAGACAAATCAAAAGTTGTGTATTCAAAGACACCAAATCAGAGATAATAGAACAAAGTGCAGTGGAGTTGACACGCATCCACAAACAACAGCAAATTGAATAATCTCTAAGGTCTTGCCTAGACTTGTAGTCCTCTTCATGTCACAGCACTTTTAAATAGCTTTCCAATTAACATACCCAATATCAGGACTGGAAATTCAGGTCTAATAAGGTCTCATTAAAAGCAAGGCATACAGCCCACCAATTGAATTCCACAGGCCATGCCAATTGGCACTGGGATGTGATATGATTATATAATAGCAGCCATCCTGTGTCACATAGAAGGTCCTTGTAGTCCAACAACCTTCCCTGACACTGGCCATCAAAGCATGCTTAAAAAACAAAATTGAGAGCAAAGTGTTTGTACAATGATTTTTGCCCCAGTTACTCTTCCAGCACTCCAGAGCTTATGGGATTCCTAAATCAAACTTGTACATAGGGCACTTTGTACATCAATGAGAATGTATCCACAAAGTGAAGGCATTGCTGCATGGTGGGGAAAAACATTTATTCTCCCCAAAGAAGCTAAACAAGTATGACAAAGCATTGATTCCATCATTTTATTTCAAGAGTGGTGCCTGTGGTGTATTGGGAAAGGCGCATTTCCACAGCAGAGTGAGTTTCTCAGGTCTATAATGTGTTGTGCTGCCCTAATGGTATTATAAGAGATGTGGCTTTCTGAATGGGAGGAGCAATGATTTTTGCCACTTTCTCTGTCTTTTGAGTATTTACTTACCACAATATTGGCTTAACAGTAGATTCCAACACCACTCATGGCCCGCTCCCAGCTAAACATTGAATTCTCGTGAGTTTTTTATAAATGAGAATGAGTTTTTGGGGACCTTCCTATTTTGCACTGAGAATTGGCCCACACTGAGAACTAGAGTTTGATGTATCATCAATTTGTGTCATTTACTACCATTCCAAATTCAAAGTGACATGGATTTGGAAACCTTTCTAGATGTGGAACTGTGGGGAAAGGGATGAATTTGGCCAGAGTAGGAAACAGTAAAGCCTTAAGAAGGTGACAGTAATCTGGCTCAGGGGAAGCTTAAGCAAGACCCAAGTGATGCCCTATGCAAAGGCGATGTAATGATTTAATACCCCTGTTCCTGGATAGTGGTGTCATGAAGCCCAGAATGGCAATCCTTGCTTTGGCCACACAGCACAGTCTTCCAGGGAGCCAAGATCAGCTCATTAGACTGCAGGATCTGTGCTGCTTGCAAGAAGCTGGTCCCCATCCAGCTTTGACAGTCTCAGCCAACCTGTGTCATCTGTCTGGGACAGCTCCCCACACACACAGCAAAGCCCTTCTCAGAGCTCCAGCCACATGGAGGGAATATTTCAGAGAGCTGGAAATGGTGGTCACTGTCAAGTACAGTATCTTTTGGCCCCAGTGGTCACTTTGTCACAGATGTTTCTGAGGTCTGTTGTAATTTCCAGGCACTTCTGGAAGGGACAAAATAATTCAATAATCACAAAGTTAGAGCAGAAGCACAAAACTAAAATTGGTAAGCACCCACCTAATGATTAAAATTCTCTGTCTTCCCTATCTCTGACTGCAAAGTTCCCCCTCTATTGGCAGATTGACCTGGACCTGGGTTCCTCTGAAGTGAAGTTGGTTTGGATTAGTCTTGCAGGAGGCTCTGGGCTCTGACTGATGATGGGAAGTGAGATAATAGGGCCCTCAGCAACTCACCCTCACCTTAGCTTCATCCACTGGGCACATATGGGCTAATGCATTCTGCTCCTATTGCTAAGCAAGTCGGGGTTATAAACATGATTTTTATAATTGGGTTTTAACATACAGAGGAACCATCCAGCAGCGATGATAGCTGTGCACCAGAAGAGCCTTAAGACGGAGAACAGCTTCTCTGAAGTGTTAAGAATCCTAGCATATTTATCTTAATAAGTTTTATTACAGCCTGCCAGTTTAAACCTAATGACTAATTTATCGTATAAAATACCAGCAATATATTTTTTGGTTTTGCTAATTAATTATCTCAAACAAAGGTGATGTTTATAAAACTGTCCAGAAATGGTATGTGCATTAAAATTGCCTTGCAGCAGGAGATGAAATTATTACTAATATGGGATCAAATTATTACTGTATTGACTTAGTTATTTTATTACCTCATAATGGATTTCTTCATTATTTTCCCCGGGATTGTAGCATTCGTGATTGCATTAAAGTCTGTTAATCTATGCAAATATCATTAGGAGCTACTAATAACCATGGCAACTTTCTTCAATTTCAAGGAATGTGGTAAGTACTCCCAACGCATTGTTATGTTCTGCTACTGTGATGGGATTAACTCAGCCTCCAAGTCCTTGGGACAGTGGGTGGGCAGCAGATCCTTGTGGGCCTTTCTTCCTTAAGGAGAGATGAAGTGGAAGGTGGGAGTTTGTTCTTCTGCTTAAGAGGTGGCACCATTCTCAGCTCCACCACTGTAACCCTGCCTGATGTCAACCAAATCACCTGTTAGTTTGCAAAAGGGCCATGTCATGTAACTTCCCTCTGTATTTCCATCCCTGCTGTTTATCCTCAAAAACAATAGCCCACCCCATGGCTCCATGTTTTAAAACTGCAGTGAGAATCAGTTGTTTTCTACAGGTCAGGTCATGGGGTGGTTGCTTTCCTACAGGCAGGACGAGGCGCAAGCAAACCAGGAAGGTGAATTTTCAACACTGGGCACAGCTCTCGGGTGTCTCGTGTGTGATGTAATGCCTTCACACTGATGATTCAGAGGCGCTCAATGAACCATTTTCGAGAGGCCTGATATTGCTGCAGAGCTGTGAGTGTGTGTGTCAGCATTTGTATCGACCACTTCAAAAAAATGTGGACAAATATTAAGCCTCAGATGTTTCCCTTTCCAACACCTCTGAAAGCTGAAAGATGCATGCACGAGTAGAAGGATAGGTGAAGGAAAGTACACAGCTGCTGAATGATATAACTATTTATCTCTATTACCTATTAGTCTAATTTCACATTTCCCATGCTTAGATAATGAGGTTACAGATGCCTTTGTAGTAACGCACAGAAAATTAAATAGAAGAAAATCAGGTTAAATTGGATCACCAAGTGACAAGGATGGAATTTCATCCCTTTACCCATATCTGTCTGTCTAAATAATCTAGATCCATAGCTTATGTTCAAGCAAGACTATCCCAACAGCAACTTTCCAGCAGTGATTTCCAGCTGATCAGTGTTACATTATTCCTGCAATATTAGGGTTTACAACGGGCTCTCCTGTCATTTCTGAATGGCACCTGAAGCCTCCTCTTTGAATTGACCTTAGACTGAAATCAGTTTAGGTTCAATTATAAGAGCTACTGAACTCTGGGTGCCCTTGTTTTGCTCCATCAGCATGTGCACCACAACTGAGAGGAAGACAGGCTTTGAAAATGTTAAAGGCTTCAGTTTTTGACACTAAAGCTGCATTCTGAACTATAAACAACAAAATGGGCTTCAGATATTGGTGAGCAATCCCACAGCCCCAGGGATTCACAGGATTCCTGTCTTCTCCCTTAAACAGTAACAAGAGCCTCCCTCCCAAAAA
>VZRZ01008135.1:585735-654069 GCA_013398175.1 Climacteris rufus | reverse complement strand
AAAATAAAATAAAATTAAAAAAAAAAGGAGAGACAACCCGAAACCACTGCTGTGGTGTCAGAGCAAAGTAGAGTTGGATTAGGCATTTGCACCTCTGTAAATGAATTAACAAAATGTGATTGTTTTGTGTTTGGCTGTCAATCTGCATTTGGCTCAGAGGGGATAATTTTTATTCAGAATGTGTTAAAAAGTAATTCCGTAGATGGAAGCAGTCTTGGAATCCGTGAAACTCTCAGCTTTTTTGCTGATGAGCTGACCTTGTTTGTTAAATAAAAAGAGACCCAAAACAGTGTTCAGAAAGGGAAAAAGCAGGATGAATCCAGGGAAAACAAACAAACAAACAAACAACAGAAACCCACAAAACAAAAAAAAAAAAAAAACCACCACCTTATTTTTTCTGTATTCTTTCTCTTTTTTTCCTTTTTTTTTTAAGACAAGTGGCTATCCTTCATGATGAGATGTAAAAATAAAGGGAAAACAAGCCCAGAGAAAAGGTAGACATTAAATTAGATGGATTGGTTGAAGCTCTTATGCATTAATTGCATTTCAGGATCAGCTGGGCCCCCTCTCCACCAGGCAGCAGAGCCCCAGCCTGCTGGGGGGTTGAACAAAGAACAGTAACAAAGCAGCAGTGAGGGGCCTATCAGGGTCTCTTTGGGTGTCTCTGTCTGGTTTCCTTTCACAGCCTGTTGCAGAATACAAGCTCATTAATTCTTTGAGTTTAGGCAGGTTCTGTCAGAAAATATTTTTTTGCAAAACTGCTGAGTGAACCTCCCATCTTGAACTGCCTGGGAGTTTTCAGCCTGGAAACATATGGAATTGGTCTGCTTGGGTTGTTCACCGGACAAGGGTGAACCCTAACTCAGCAAAATACTTAGGTCAGCCCTGCTAAGGGGTTACAGCAGATTTAGACGTGAGGAGCCAGATATGGTAGGAAGATAAATAGGTACCTATTGCTCCCCAAAGCATTAGTTTAGCAGGACGTGTCCCACCAAAGATTAGTTTGGCTCTCCTATGCTCACCATTCCTTTTAGGTCAGGCAGAGAGTGCAGTGGTTTAACTTAAAAAGGGGTGTAAAAGCATCTGCTTTGGACAGATGCGAAAGTAGGAGGCAAGGTTTTCTCCCTATTACCTAAATCAGAGGCGTTTTAGTGTGCCTGGCACTGGTTCTGAATGGTTGATACCTGCTAGTGAAAGGTTTGCTCTCAGTGTAACTAGATGGTTTTAATGTAATTTGGAACTTAGAAAAGTTCTGTATTCCAGCAGTGATCCCAATGCTGTCATCTTGAGCCCATCTCAAACAGCAGTGGGGGGACATAATTATGTGGTGTAAATCAGGATGGTTTCACTGACAGTGCTGATTTACACCATCTGAGGACCTGGCTTCACTGTATTATGGCAGTGATCTGCACTGCCTAACCTCCCTGAATTCCCTGCATGGGTTGTACACATCAGTTAACTTCAGGCAAGACTTTCTCACATTGTCTGAATGCTAATTGCACTTCTGTGCTGCAGCTTATATTAAAATTAATATATAATTCCAAAAAAATAGAGATAATTGAACTGACCCAAAATATAACCCCTTTCCTTATTTCTTAAGCACTTGAGTTTTAGCACAAATCTCTTTTACTGCAGGGGCTTATGTTGTGCCATCAGCAAATGCAAAGAGCAATTAAACATTTAACATGATCACAAGGAGAAGACGAAAGCTGCTGTTTAAATGCATCAAGAAAAAAAAAAAAAAAAAAAAAAAGCCCAGGAAAACAGCCTCTAGGGTCTAATGTAAGGCAGAAAAAAATTGCACTATGGTCAGTTCAATTCAAGAGCTTTGTTTATTGGGTATCTAGTACACTATTTTAAAGAGTAAAATTCCTGCTTTGCTGAGCTCTCCTCAGAAGGAATTTCAAGCAATCCTGTGCCACAGAGATGCCAGGCTGAAGCAAATGTTTTCTGGAGGGTAAACATGATTTTCACCTTCTCTTTCTTGTCCTTGGTTGAGAAGGTTACCTGGAGCTTGGAGAATATCTGGTTCTGGAAAGGACTGTACTGCACTTCCTCAAAAGAAGAAAAGAGACAACAGACCAAAACTGTGCATCCCTACTGACATTCCTCATTTTTCTGTTTCATACATTTTCCTGTTCTGCTCAAAGCATGTAATCCAACCTATGAGTCATCTTGGTCAGTGCTGCTGCCTATATTCAAAGTATTAATAAGAGGAATTAGTCCTGTTTGTCAGTCTGTCTGTGAATGAGAGATGTGGGATTAAGTGACTAGATGATATTTGTTTTCCATAGCTTATAGGGAATGTTTGTTCAGTTGCCATAAGGACACCAGGGTCGTGCAGCCTGATATGCAGCTCGAGCAGGCAACTGCAGAGTGCAGCCCCAGTTGTAGGGGAGCCAAGTCCCTATCAGAGAAAGCAGTCCTGGTTTCATATTCTGGATGTGTGAGGGGCCTTAAAAATGCCCTTAAAGTCTGTTCCCCCAGCACAAAGGGATTCACAGCAACAGGCTCTCAAAGAGGCCTCACTCCCTGTTAAGGGGTGGATGGGGAGAGCAGAAAAGTGATGGGACTCCAGGGCTGATGTCAACCTGGCAGTGTTTTAACAAAGATACAGAGCAATTTTGGTGGCCTTCATTTAATAACATTTGTCAGGTCTTTTCATGGGATGCTACTGTTTTTAATTAAGTATTTTTCAGGCCACTCTTCTCAGTCCTACTGGGTGGTTTGGAAAGGGGACCAATGCCAGAAAGCCAGACAAACAGTTAGTCAAGTTGCTCATCAGTTCTGTGGGGTAAGGGGGTATGAGCTGCTGAGATAATCTCTTTGGAAATACCTGACATGGGGAGATTCTGAAATGGGGTTCTGGTCACCAGGAGAGCCACCAGGTCCACAGAGCAGAAATTCCCCACCGTGTAAAACAGTGGGAGACCAATGCCCTGAACTCCTTTCCCTACATTTTAGGAGGGTATCTATATGCCAGAATATGGAATCTATTTCTTCCTGCTCTGAGATTTTTGAAGAGTTTAGGATTTAGAATGCACAGGTTTTTTGTGTGTTAATAGAAACAGCTTTAAAAGTTTTTAGGTTGAATTCAGAAAAAGGGGGAAAACTACTCAAATATCAACTGCTTTCTGCCTGCAAAAGCATTTTCTTCTCAGCTCTTGGATTAACACCTAGACTCAGGCAAGCCTGTGACACAGAGAGGCTCTTTATTTGCCAATATCAATTTTTTCTGGGATTGCAATATCAGACACAAAGCAACATTTGCTCTAGTAGATTGTGCCACTAATACAATAAGGGTCTAATATATTAATGAATAAGGATCTATAATATGCTAATATTTCTGCATCACATTAATATTCTATTAGACTAATGTATTATTATGCTAATAAGTCTATTAAAAATGCAAAATATAATTATACGTTCTGTATGGCTCCACTGTTGAAATCTGATTCCTGCCCTAGACACACTTGTGTGTATATTTCTAGAAATTGTATTACCTGCTGTGCAAAGTTAGTTTGATCTACACCTGATGTCTTTCATCACACACCCCAAGCAGCCGAGACAGGATTTCATACCCCCAAACCCATTAACAGGTGAAACAGATTAAGTGCTTCAGCAGGTCTGCATTTCAGCTGTGGGAAAGACAGCCTGACAGCCATGCTTTACACCACCTCATTCTCTCTTGCTTTAGAGCCTGGGATTTACGTTTCCTTTCACGGAGCAGCTGATTGAGAGGGGACCTTCCTGTGGGTGGGTGTGTGGTGTGAGAAGGGGCTCAAACACCGAAATCCTGTAAAGCCAATCCCCTAGCAAAGGGTACTACCTGAGACCCAGTGAAAGAGAACCCTTTCTCTATTATGTTTTCTTTTGCCAAGTTTAGGCAGCTCCCTATTGAGTGTGCTGTTTATATAGTTTTTTTCTTTAGTACCTGATTTCCCCCAACACCATCAAGGGAGACTAAGCCACAGACAAAGCAGGCTGTGACTTCCCCCGGACAGCTAATCCCAACACCAGAGCATTGTGATGTCTGTAACACCCCTTGTCCCAGCCCTGACTCTGTTCCTGCTCCTCTGCCACCGTTGAGAGAGAATTTGCAGAGAGCCTCCCACTCTCCATAAATATATCCACACTCCTGCTCACTCCTGAATAATGGCATTTGGAGGAGAGGTCTCCTGCAGTTCTTTCTACCACAGCTAAATGTTCACTTGATTGCTTTTAGATGGGCCAATTAAGAATGAAAAGGGAAAGTGAACAGCATGGTTTTGTTTTGTTTTAAAAATGTCATGTTTGCCAAGTTTATTAAGCAGGAGCTCAGAACGAATATTGAATTTTCAAGGACTGGCTCTGATAAAGTTTGGAAAAAGAAAGTGGAAGGACATGTCCTTCCCCTTGTCCCTGTCAGGATAACTCACTGCCCTGTATCAGTGTCTGCATCTCGTGGCACCAGCCGTTTAATGGATGTTACAACAGACATCTTTAATGAAAGAACAGGGTTTCTGTTACCTGTTACTTCCTTATTGCCAGAGGAAAAAAAGGCAGAGGATTGAATGGAGAAAGAGTCTGACTGAGAGAAATTCTTTCTAATGGGGAGGAAAGAAATTGTGTAGATAGAACTGGTAGTCTGGGGAGGCAGAGGCTCTCTGTCACTAGAGGCTGCTTAAAAATGAGAGAAATATACCTGTCTGTAAAAACACAGTCAAAGGTGGTCTGGTCACAGTCAAACTGGTCTATTGTGCCAGTTGAGCTAGGGAGCTTCCCCAAGTTCCTGCCAAACCTTTGTTCTCACTTTGGGTCTTTTTGCATAGGCAGCAGACCCAAGGCTCTGTGAAGACCCTCACAGGCCTCATGGTTTTTTGGTACCCAAGGAGCAAAGAACTTGGGATGGCAGGGAATCGTCCTTAAGTGTGGAATAGGAAGAACAGTTCATAAGTGCACCATAAAACTGGGAAGTGTACTCAATTTCACAAGATTTAAGACTTCTACAAGCATCTACATGCTTCACACAGCCCACCTGTATTGCATTGCCTTGTGCATGAATAACTTTGTTCTGTGGTAGCTGTTTTCCTGATGGAGAAAGGATGCTACTATCATTAACAGTGACTGGATTTCTCTTTTCAGACAAGGGAAGGAAATCCAGGTCTTCGGAAGTGACAATCCAACCATTTCAGGATTCTTTTCTATGAGTATTCCCTATGATATACATGCATAAGTGATAATGAACATATGTGACTCTCTGACTTGAATTTGTCATACCACACATGGTGAACATGTTAGGGACTCAATTACACAATATTTGAAACAGATTTATTTTTATTGTATCATATCACTCATTTTACTTCCAAATTTCACTATTTTCAAGACAGCAGAAGAATTATTATATAGTGAGTGAAGATACATAAAACATGGAATTCTCAAGTCTGGTCTATGAAACAGAAAACTCATGCTCAAATCTTTATGCTGTCCGTGTTTACAACTTGCTGGTGGTGTTTCTGAGGCCCCATGGCAAATTCCTTTTATGTAATTGTCATTATTACCATTATTGTTTTAATATATAACCTGTGCACCAACATCTACTGTGGATTCTCCAAGATGAACATCAGGTGGTTTCAATCTGCTTTATCAACTTGGTGTTCAGTGGAGCTACACTGATTTACATGAGCTGAGACTTTAGCCCAAAGTCCCTGCTGCAAGTGACAGAAAGCTTTTTGCTGGGCTGTCTCTCCCTGGGAAAGATAACGCTTTTCACAGGAAAGCTGTTATTTGGTGTGTTCCCTTATGTAACAGCACTGCTGGCAAAGTAGAGAGGCTAAAAAAGATGAGGACACTAATACTTGTGGAAAGGCTCAGGGTGCTGAAGTGACAAACCTTTCACAACAAGTCCTCAAAAGAAGGATTTTATCAAAACCTGTTCATCAGTTTTTCCAGATATCTTCAATCTAAATTTATGTGTAACAAAGGTTTAAGTGTAAATTATTATTCCAGCCTTTCATTTTGCCTGAATTAAACTGCTTAGCAAATACCTTCCTGTCCTGCCTCCCACCTATTTTCCTCTTTCAATACATATGTAAAATATTTCTTTTTCATCTCTGAACACAATTAGACTAGAAGTTATCCATGTTGTTTGTCTTCTTGTTAAAGTGGCATGTTGGATCTTTTGTAGCTTTCCTTGACCTTTAATTGGTCCATCCACAAACGGGGACAAAAGTACCCCTCCATGCTTCAGATACAACCTCAACTCTGCTGTATAAGTTCACAGCTGTTCCAGTGCTGGTGTTTATTGAACCATCACCATCTTTAAGAAGTGTGTGGGCTAAAGAGCAAGAAAAGCCTTGCAGAGGAAGGGTTATGTTGCACATCTCTGTCTTAAAGACCAACTCAGACATTCCTGTGCAAGCCCCTGGAATGTGTTTACTGCAGGAATCCTGAGCTGCACAGGCCTGGTACCTCACTATCTATCTGTGAGTGTTTTCTCCTTTTGGCCTTGCTTCACACCAGGATTAATAAGCAAAGATTGGCCTGTAAAGCTTACACAGATTGCAATTCTTTCTCTCTCTAATGCCCCTCCTTTTGATGGAGAAGCTTTTTTTTTTCCCCTCTAACTTTTTCTGGTTTTCTCCCTCTTGATCTCACTTTTCAGCAGTCTGAAAGCAGGCATGTGTAAAAAATCGGGGTGAGAGGATTTGGTCTCTAGGCAAAGAAAACACCAGAGGTTAATTAAAAACAAAAGGAAGCATAACAAGCAACTCCCTCTTTCTCCTACTGTCTCCCCACACGGACCCTTCAAACACTGGGTTTCATGCAGGAGTGGAGTTAGCCAGGACCAGGATGGAGGCAAGAACCCTGGAGGAGAAAAAGGTTTTGCAGTCTTTGAATGAAAGTAAAGATGGGAGAAGACCACCCCATCAGTGTAATCCCAGTGGCAATTTCATCTAGGCCTGTTGTTTCTTAATGAGTTTTTATTCATCTTTAATTTGACAGGTCTTGTTTCCCAAAAGAGGGCTAAGAAAGCAAGGGAAAGGGGAAATACAACAGTAGGGAAGAGAGTGAGGCTTCTGACAATATTTTTATTTATTTCTTTATTTCTCTCTTAACTGATTGCTAAAATGTCTTTCCAGTACATTTCTCTGTCCTTCTACTAATGTATTTAGCAGAAAATGGTATTTGGAAATAACAAATCAAATTAAGAAATTAAGAAAGCAGATTGCAAAGATTTGATACAGTGCCCAAAATTTTTTTTGTGAAAGGAAGGCAGGAAGCACAGATGTGGCCAGTCCAACCCAGGTAGCAAGTGACATGAAAACACTTAAATAAAAAGAAATCAAACATCCAGGAGAAAAATAAATCCTTCCTGCCTTCCTCCCTTCCTTCCTCCCTTCCTGCCTTCCTCCCTTCCTTCCTCCCTTCCTTCCTCCCTTCCTCCCTTCCTTCCTCCCTTCCTTCCTCCCTTCCTCCCTTCCTTCCTTCCTCCCTTCCTTCCTTCCGCACTTCCGCACTTCCACACTTCCTTTTGTTTTAATATCTGGGAGCTAGGAAGTTCAGCAAGAACAGAAACCTATTTTGGTGTACTGACTTATTTTATCTCTTGGACAACATCTAACTTATTAGATCAAGCCATAATATATTTAAAGGGAAAAGCCATGGAGTTTTTACACCAAGCAACAGGAATGTCAGGGGCAGGATGACCTCAGGGGATACCCAGCCTTGCTGGCATGGCTTAAATGGGATCTGGTCCTTTTGATAAGGAGTAGGGCAACTTTCTTCCAAAGCATTCATCACAGCTTGAAGTCCAAGACAAAGTGAAGAACAGGCTTGTCCAATTTGGTTGCTGGGGTTTCATTCCTCACTTCCTCTTTCACTCTCTTTCACCTATACATACACAGGCCAACCAACAGAGGGCAAAACTTTTAAAGTAATGTTTCGCACATCTCTACTACTGCATTGCATCCTGCTGGCCACATCTCGACAGGCTGCATCAGTCAATAATGATGTAATATTAAAGGGTAACGACACAGCCATGCAGAGTAATGAGAGAAAGCAATTTCTCTCACTATTTATCCATTTACCAATCGATTGAATTCATCATGTCAAAAACACAGGGATAAGTCCATGAGAGGCTGACATATGTTCCTATTGTGTAGTGGTTCTGCTCAGCTGGCTGACAAAAAAGTCTAAGTAAACATATTAAGTTAAATTCTGCTCAGGGTGCAAAGACAGAGGAGAAAAAGGAAACAAGTCTGGACATGGACTTGTAGAGTGAAAAAAAAAATATTAGTTAAAACTAAGGAGATTAGAAAAGGCAAAAGAATGCAGTTTGGGTCCATGCAGTGAGCATCAGTTGAGCCGTGTTATTTCAGCAGAGTAATTAATACAGGTGTGTCTGTTACTGTAGACTCTCTCAAGAGTGCAACTCCACTTTGCACTCCTTCCTTTGAGAGTCTCTGCAGGCTCAGAAAACATCTGTGATTCTCACAAACTGCCACCAGACAAGATTAAGATGGACAAACTTCATCTATAATCACACAGAAAGTGAAACCCAGATAAATCCTTAGATTAAGCAGAACAAGGACAGGACCTGCATTCTGTCCTCGTGGTGAAACAGGGGAAGGATTTGGATCTACCACAAGAAAAGACTGACAACCAGATGCGTCCAGGAAAATTACATTTGGAAATAGAGACAGATTTTATGCATAAGCTGGTAAGGAATGTCCAGGAATTCCAGGAAATGGGGAGTCTTCCAGCAGTGCAGTCACTATTTTGGCTTCTTTCACCAGGCAAATTGAGGCTGATGTGATGGGACCCTTCTGCACCTTCATTGCTCCTGATTTGCATTTGGAGGTATTAATATTACCTCCTCTGAAAAGCATACTGGTTGTACCTTTCTAACACAACTGCTCATATTTGCAAAAATATTTAGAAAACAGACCCTGCTAAAATTGTATTGCTCTTGGAAGCAGTCTGTTAGAAAGAAAGGTGTCAAGCTAGGCATCTTGCTGATTGTCACGTGGTGAAGTGTATGGCTTTACTAAACCACAGTCATCCTGCACAAGCTGCACCCACGTGGGGAGACAGGCAGATGCACACCTGATCCCAAGAGCAGTCATATGTGAGGTGTTGCCCTAAAGTACTGTGTTCAAGTAACTGAGCAAGGCTGTGGGAGATGAACAGGGTGGAGAGAGGAGTTAAATTCACTGAGACTCCATCAAAGATGGGTATTCACAGGTCCTGAGCCAGGGAGGTGTGGAACTCAGGGCACGGAGAAAGGAGACAGATAAGGAGGTTGCAAAGTATTTTTTCTTTTTATTTTCTTTTTCAGAGCTGTTTATAGATGTAATCCTACAACTGCAGAGTGCAAATCCTACACAAGCCAGAGTGATTATTGCAGCTGGAGGCTCTGGGTGGTTTTGTTACCTCTCTTCTCTGCTTGAGCTGCTGAAAACCAAGAGGGGAGGGCGGAAGGAAGGGAAGGGAAGGGAAGGGAGGAAGTGAGAGGAAGGGAGCAGAGCTGGGCTCTATCAAAAATCCTGATCCAAAAGCCCAGCTCTTTTCCAGCATTTAATGCCTCATGAATGCTGTCCAAAAGGGGGAATGAGGCACTGGTTTCTGGACTGCATCAAAAGCAGTTTGATCAGCAGTTGGGGAGAGGTGATTCTCCTCCTCTGCTCTTATGAGACTCCACCTGAAGTACTGCATTCAGCTCTGGGGCCCTCAGCACAGAAAAGACCTGTCAGAGCAGGTCCAGAGAAAGATCACAAAGGTGATCAGAGCGCTGGGTCACCTCTGCTATGCAGACAGACTGTGGCAGTTGGGGTTGTTCAGCCTGGAGAAGAGAAGGCTCTGGGGTGACTTTCTGGCACCTTCTGGTAACCAAGGTCTGAAAGAGAACAGGACTTTTAAGAAGGACATGCAGTGACAGAGCACTTGATGATGACTTTAACCTATAAGACAATAGGTTTGGATTAAACATTAGGAAGAAATTCTTTACTGTGAGGGTGATGAGGCACTGGCACAGGTTGTCCAGAGATGCTGTGGATGCCCCAACCCTGCAAGTGTTCAAAGCCAGTCTGGATGGAGCTGTGAGCAATCTGGTCTAGTGCACGGTGTCCCTGTCCATGGCAGGGGACTTGGAATTAGATGATCTTTGATGTTCCTTCCAACCTAAACTGTTCTGTGACTCGCTTCCTCCAAAACTTCTTCTCTCTCATGAAGGCCCCCTGTACCGTATGTGTGGGAAAATGAAATTTGATGTGATGCAGAACCAAGTGCTGGTATAATGGCCCAGGTTGCTGTCAGCAGGAGCTGGCTGCAGAGTTTAACTCCAGCTGCCCCAGCTCACAAGCATGACCACCTGGCACACATCAGCACATTTACCTGCAGCATGACAGTGGCAAGCCAGGCTGAGACCAGCTCATGCCTTGCCATGTAGGGAGATGGACCAGCCTGTCAGACACAGAAAGCCACAGTAAGGAATCAAATGGTTCTTTCTAGCCTGACAGTTTCAAGCCTCAATCATATGCATGTTTAAAAATATTTTGTTTCCATTTTCCTTTCTTTTTTTTCTTTATTGAGATCCATTAATTACGGAAGAGTGTGGCAATCTTTGGGACTTGCTCGTAGTGTCCCCAGCTGCTTGACCACACAAGGGCACCTCTGCTGCTCTCTGGCTGCTTTGGCAGAGCTTCCAAAGGAAGGCAGGGTATATGTGAGCGGCGGGAGGACATTTTTTAGCCCGTGGAGTGTGATGATTTCTTCAAGTGATGCAAATGAAGAATGCAGAAGCAGTCTTCTGCCAGCATTGCCGCATGCAGAGCATGGCTCTGCCCATGGAGCAGTGCCAGCTCGGAGAGGAGGGGACATGAGCGCATCCCCGCAGTCTCCTTAGCGAAATGGGCTTCTCATGCCTTGGGATGTATCTGTGCAGCACCTAACCGAGTGGGGCTCCTAACGGCGTGCATAATGGAAATAACTTACAATAATAAAGTAAATAGACAGTAAAGCTGTCTTCTATAATGTTATTCCTCAGGTGAAATGAGATGCCAGAAATGAACAAACAGCCTCCAAATGATATTAAAATGTCTTTCACTTTTAATAATTTAAGGGATATACTAGTGAGAAAGACAAGGAAACTAAAATATATCCTTTTTCAGGCTGATGGTCTCTTCCTCAAACTCTCTCATGTCTGATCCACTGAGGACTCACTGACATATCCTAGACTGAAGCAGAGCATTATAATAAGATATTGGGACAAAAAGTTTTCCCCTTCGTTTTATTTACTAAGTTTGCCTTTAGAAAAATTGGTTTAGCTTAGGTTTTGCTTTTGGTTTTACTTCTATAAATAAATCCTTTTCTTCCTCTCTCCCTCCTTCAATTCTTCATCGCCCTCTCCAATCCCTTTCTTCAGTCCTCTCTCTCCCTCCTTCCCCCTCCTTCCATCCTTCCATCTCTCTTTCTCCCTCTCTCTCTCATTCTTTTTCCTGGTTCAAAAAGCCCTAGACTGTCTCCTTGAATGTTAAGGACAAACTGGCAATAATTTATGTTATAGCGTGATATGAAAAAAATTACATTACACTATAAATTATAATATGAAGGGTGAAACGCCAGGAAGGATGCCAAATGCTGGTGAAAGTCCCATTAGACAACAGAGTTCTATTGCCTATCACTCCCCACAGAAATCTTAGAAGGTTTGCATGAAACTGTTTGCTGTGAGGGGAGAGAGGATGGAGGTGGGGGAAGAAGAAATACAACATAAAAGATAAAATATGTAATCAGTCAGCTGGAAATAGGAGTTTTTTCCTAATGTCCAAAAAGAAAGGTGACTTTTGTACAGACCTATAGAAATTCCAAATTTGGCAACCTGGGGTATTGTAATGATGCCTCAAGCTGGGACAGAGGCTGTGGGGAGAAGCTGTGTTGTGTGTGTGAGTAGTGGTGTTATCTGAGGGGTTCTTGCATTTTATCTTCCCAGACAAGTCCCTGTGGGAGTGGCAGAGGTTCCTCAGGTTTTCAGGTAACCCTGCTCATCACTGCAGGTTCAGGAGCTGGTTGAGGATGTGCCAGGGGCTGTCTGAAACCACACCATGCTCTGCTGGCTTTTCCCTGGGAAGAGGATGAATCAGGGGTGAAATGAAAAAAGGCTCTTAGAGAAAAATGGCAGGAGAGATGAGAAACTGGAGCCCACCTCTGACCTTGTGGTGGGCTATTTTTCCTGGGATTAGATGTCTGGAGGGGCACAGGAGATGGATGATTTTTTACTTTAGGTACATCCTTCTCTTAACGCTTATCACTACCCAGCACTTGAGAAGATCCCAGGGGCCTGTCAAGTCATCCTTGCTCCCCATGTACTCTCTGTGCCCTGATTAATTTTTAATTGAGGACACCTAAAAATCCTCACATGCTGTCCATTCCACCAAATCTCAGCCTGTGGCTACCTCTTTCTTAGATATGATAGCACCAAAAATAGAAATTAGAACAAATGAACCATTTTGTGCAACAGGCTGTGGGTTGTTAAAACAGAGGGGGACAATTTACCCTGGGGTAGAATGGTTGGTGAAGCTGTTGTTTCATTCCTGTCCCAAGTCTGGTTAAAATAACTGTTTGAAGCCAAAACTATCAGTCAAATTTTTTAATACTGTTAGTGGAGAAGTTAGAGTCCTCTCTGGATATCAGGTAATGAAAGAGGATAAGTTTGTTGTAAGAAAGGGAACACTTTTATGATGGACCAAGAATGACAAAATGTCTATTTTCTTTAAAAATAAAAGAAACACAAGGAAAAAAAAAAGAAAAAGAAAAAAAAAAGAAAAAGAAAAAGAAAAAGAAAAAAAAAGAAAAAGAAAAAGAAAAAGAAAAAGAAAAAGAAAAAGAAAAAGAAAAAGAAAAAGAAAAAGAAAAAGAAAAAGAAAAAGAAAAAGAAAAAGAAAAAGAAAAAGAAAAAGAAAAAGAAAAAGAGAAATCAAACCCATGGATTATTATTTTACTTTAAAAAAAAAAAAAGAAGAAGAAAACTAGAAACATGCCAAACACCCAAATCAATGGAGAGAAAAGCAGCTTTGAGTGCCTTATTGAACTGACCTACAGAAAAAGCTTCAGAGTTTCAAGCCCAAACAAGTCCCTGATAAGATGTGAAATGCAATGGAAAAATCATTTAGGGGAAATAACAGAGAAGCTGATTTTGCTCTAGTTTTACAGGTCGGTTCAATAAAGGTTCCTGAACTCCCTTTTCTGTGTAATTCTAAGGATGGGTCATTTAATTAATATATTTATCTGAAGGAAGAAAAAAGAAGAGTAAGGGAGGGAGGAAAACAAACTTAAAACAAAAACTGCACTGCAGGTTTTGGTTGTCTGTCTAGCACATGAGCTCTCTGGGTACCCACAACCCTTCCCTCCACACGGTTGCTCTCTTAGCTTCATCCTTTAATTTGGTGTATAAATTATCACAAAAATTATGGAATCCAGAAAGGAAAAACACAACTAAGCACATTTCTTACTCATGTTTTCCTTCTTTATCTCTTTGTGATTCATTTACTGCACTTTCAACCAGCCTTCTCGGTTTTATGAGAAGTTGAAAGACAGCTCAAGCATTTTATGCTCTCCCTGCCAAGCTCCAGAATTGTATCTGGCAGTGTTCAGGATACCCCCTGCAGTGGGACTTGTGAATGTAAAATTGTGGGGCTCAGTCCTCAGCTCTGCAACATCACAGACTCCCTGCTCTTGCCTTTGCTGTGCATCCTCCCAGGCATGGCACAGCTGTGCAAACCTCAGCACACCTCAGACTCCCAAGCTGGGGGCATCTCTATGGCCTCTGGTGGAGACACCTTGGGCTGGACTTGTCTTGACAGGCCTTGACAGCTCTATTTCTCATGCAGGCAGGGCTGCTGAAGGAGCAGTGCAGCAAAAGAGTCCATCCACGCCCAGGTTTGAGATCGGGAGCACTGAGATCCCATGTCTCAGTGCTCATCCTAGGGCACTGAATGGGTGAGTTTCGTGGCAAAGACCTAATGTCTGCAGAACACCCTGCTTAACCTGGGTGCTAAAGCCTTTTCACAATTCTGTAGGTCCAACCCTGTCTCAAACAGGCAAAAACTTTACACAGCCTCAAGTAACCTGAGAGGGCACCCTGTGAGCTGTGCCGTGTGACTTACCTAGACCACTGGTTAGAAGCTGCAGCAATACCATAACTATGGGGGTTTGTGCAAGAATGGGGCAAAACCCCTTCAAATGGTGTGTGGGCCCTCTAGTGGTGCTGCGCATCTGAGAACCATGTTGGTGAGGCAGCAGTGCTGGGACTGGCATGTTTGCATGCATGCTGCACACGGAGTAATTGTTGCCATCTGTGTTCCTGTAGCTCCTCCATGTTATTTTCTTCTCGCTGAGAGATGGAGAGCATTTCCCCCTGCCCCCTTCCTAAAAACATTTTTATTAAAGGGGTGTTCTGCGCAGAGGGAGAAGAAGGGTTAAAAGAAGAACTTTTCAAGGTGAGAGGGAGAGCTAAGCCTTCATGCTCTCAAGAAATTGAACTGTGGAGAAGTGTGGGAAAAGGCTTTCTTCCCCCGCCCCACCACAATGCGGTCTGTCTCAAAAAAAAACCCTGTAAGTTTTTTTTTCATGTTCTTCCAAATATCACTTCTGCTTGTCACAATATTTATAAAAACCCTCTTGCTATCTCAAGCTGCACAGCCTTTGGCTCAGGTTCCTGCTTATGCAAAACAGGGTCATAAACATGTCACTGTGTATTTGATAAATCCATCTTCCTCTTGTCATTGTCACCAAGAAGCTGAGATGACGGGAGATTACTCCGTCAAATCGCCGTAGAAACGCCTGCAGAGTTTATGAATTTTCATAGGATGTAAGTCCTCTTTAATGGGAACAGGGGCCCAGTGAAAGCTTGCTATTTTTAAGGAAAAGTACATGCATCTGTGTGTCTTCATCAGTGTGTGGGAATACACTGTATGGCCAAAACTTTACCCACCGCACATTAGGAGCTATGCCAATGCATCCCACTTGGAAACATCGTCGTGAGTTTGGGCCCATTTCCTTGCACGTATTTCTCTTTCTGTGACCCTAATTCACATTTATATTAAGGCTTCCCTAAGCCATACTGTATGTGTAAAAGAGATGTTAAATGTGTAAATGCCATTAGAGTGTATTTACTGATCTAACATATTTCCTGTGAGCATTTTCATTACCACATCTTGACATGCTCATCTCTGCCCTCGCCTCCTCCTTTTTCTGCAATCTAGTGAAGAAACCAACCCATCTTCAGTGAGAATTGCCTCTATGTCAGGGTTCAAAGGCTGACTGGGTTTCTCTTTCTGTAGCAAAACTTAAAAGCAAACACATTTCACAGTTTTGCAGACAGGAAGAGTGTCCTTTTGTCACTCCTCACAAGAGAAAAAAAAAATGGCTGATAGTACTATGGTCAAATTTAACAAAATATGAGAAAACATACAAATATGGATGTTAACCTTCAAGTATGAAACTTGGTTAAGGCAGGTGCTGAGTTCTGCTGAGGGCATCCTAAAACCTGGTGGCACCTTCAACAGCTCAGTGGGATTTTTGACAACTTTCCACTGCCATTCATGCTGCTGCAATTGCACAGCTAATGCCCATTCTGGGGAGCTGACAGGTAGATCTTTTGTGTAGACCCTTCTTCGAGAGTTTCATTTTTATTTATGGCCTATGGTAATTACTGCTATGATCCTGGAGCATTCTCTTTGCATTAAAGTTGCTTTGCCACTGTTTTCCAGCACGTCCAAATAGTTCAACCTCCTGCTTGGATGTTGTGGCTTAACCCCAGCCAGCAACTCATCCCAACACAGCTGCTCACTCACTCCCTGATGGCGGGATGGAGGAGAGAACCAAAAGAGTAAAACTCATGGTTTGGGATAAAGACAGTTTAATAAGTAAGGCAAAAGCTGCAGACAGAAATAAAGCAAGCAAGGAATTCATCCGGCACTCCCATGGGCAGACAGGTGTTCCATCATCTCCCCCAAAAGCAGGGCTCCTCATCATAATATTGACTTGAGAAGACAAACACCATCGTTCTGAATGTGCCCCCCTTCCTTCTTCTTCCCTTGGCTTTATAAGGTCATAAGGTATGGAATATTCCCGTGGTCAGCTTGGGTCAGCTGTCCTGGCTGTGTCCTCTCCCAACTTCTTGTGCACCCCCAACCCCCTAGTTAGTGGGGTGGGGTGAGAAGCAGAAAAGGGCTCAATGTTGTGCAGTGCTTACACAACAGTAACTAAATCATCCCTGTATTGTCAACGTCATTTCCAGCACAAATACAAAACACAGCCACTATGAAGAAAACCAACTCCATCCCAGCCAAAACACGGGTGCTCTTGCAAACAAGCTAGAGTACAAAAGGCTTTTAAGCCAGAACCTCTGTATTGTACCACACTTGTTGCAGTGCAAACAAAAGCAGAACCCTCCCCAGATAGATGCCCACATGTGAAACTGTAAAAAGAGAAGGACACTCAGGTCCCAAGTCTTAAAGGGAGACAATCACAGGCTTTTGATCCTCATTGCAGCAGTTGCTGAAGAATGGGAAGCCTCAGTGTGCTGGTGCACTTACACAGCGGGGAGTGAAGTAGTAACTCTGGCTGAGTCTTTATTAAAATGACCATTATATATAACCTGTCTGCCCCATATACAGCTCTGTGTGTGTGTAAGCCAGTGCAGTGTCTAGGAAAGCTGGACTTCAATGGGACTTTCATCCAAGTGATGGCATAAGAGCAGGAGCACCAATGTGCTCTCCGTCAGGACCCTCAGTGAGCAGTTTCCCCAAGCAGTGATACCAAGGGATGATGTTACCTGTGCTAGGTCTTGGATTACACCCCCTGGGCTTCTGTGACTAATGCATTTTGTTCACCACCACAAATTTCCTGCCCAAACCAAGAATCTTGATCACTAAAAGCAAACTCCAGTGGACACACCGGATGAAATCTCTTCTCTGGTATCTCAAGACAGAGCTGTGCATTTCAGCAGTCACCACAGTGTTTTAGACATCATGCATACTGAAGTGCATTAACAAGTCTTTACCAAGTGGAGCAAAACTAAGAGGAAAAGAACAAAAATCTGGCATAACATTACCAAATAACACAATTCCATATACTTTCTAGAAGCATCTGACCCCTTAATATTCTTCATTTGGTTTGAGGGCATACAGCATAAGGAAGTCTAATAAAAGCAGGAATATAGCCTTGCTTTGGTTATTTAAAAATTAATTTTCTGCTTTACAATAAAGGGATTCTGTCTTATTGTTTTGCAAGCAAACAGGAGCTTACTCTTCTGAAACTGAGCATTCTTACTTTTGCAGGATGAAAGAAATTTTCAGAGAATTTGCAAGAGAAACCTGTTCATTAGATTATAAGTTAAAATTAATTAAAAATTGGATTATTTAAGAAATGTATCATCTGTGCTCACACTCCCTTCATCCAAATGATGTCAGTAAGAGAATAGCTCAGACTTCAAACTTTCTGTATAGTTGCAGTTAATTGAATTCTTATGCTTGGGGTATTCTTGAAGAAATTAAGAAGTAATTAGGCTATGCTATTAACCATTGTATATAATTGATCTGATGATATAGCCAACAAACAGGCCAAGGTCAACAGCTTATTCAGCTCTTAAGCTTGATGTGTTCTCAGAGATGATGTTCCATTTCCTCGTCTGTCATGGATTTGCTTTCTGGAGATCTACTGGCTGCACTGGGATTTATGACTTTTTGAGGGGATCAAGTCTACCTTCTGCTGTGCAAAATATGCCACTGCATGCCAGGTTGGGCATCTGTGCTTGGAAGACTTTACATGGCTTTGCACCTCACTAGACAGCACTGTTTCAGCTCCTCAATTCTTCCCAAAGCAGATTATCCCACAGCAGAGTATCCCACAGCAGGCTATCCCACAGCAGGCAATCCCACAGCAGAGAATCCCACAGCCCCTTTGGGCAGCTCTGAACCACGTTTCTGCTCATAGGGCTAAACCAAGCAGATAACTCCCAACACATAAACAAACTATGTGAGTGGAAATTGATGTCCCAAGCCTTCACCCACCTCTAGTACATGTTACTCAGCCACTAAAAGGGCATCCAAAAACTAAATGCTAAATTCAGCAGTACAGTTTGGCTCCTTGCATGGCTGTAGCTCTGAGCAGCAGTTACAAATCCAGTTTAACAGGCCAGTGCTCTGACTCTTTGCATTGATTCAGCACACCGGTGTATTTGTTCTTAAAGAATGAAGTCAAAACTCCCTTTGGCTTTGCCAAGGTCTGGCTTTCACCCTGCAGAGCTACAAATCAATAGAAGCAATGGAAGGCAGAACTCACTGTAAATGCCTCTGAAAGGGGAGGTACGGAAAATGCAATTACCCAGAGAAGGAAATAACAAGACAAGCTTTTCTTATTGGCCCCTTTTTTCCCTTCTCCTTTTTCTTTCTTGGTGAAGAGTGCTATTGTAGGAATAGTCAAGAAAACACATTTTGAGCATTTTATAATTATTTCAAGCTGCGTAGAGGAAATTTACGTACAGACAGAAGTAAAAAGATGCAGATGTGTGACAACACAGTGCTTTTCAGTCTGTTGAGAAATAACATCATTAGAAAAACACGTGTATCTGTAAAACCTGTCATAATGTGGAATTGGAAAAACATGACTCAGTTACTTCATCATGTCATTGATAACCAAGCATAAATGTTAGTAGTGGGTATAGCACAATCCCTGTCTCCAAGAGACTTAAAAAATAATTGGTATTGAGATGGTGAAGGCATTTCTTTAAGAATATTAATGTGAAAGTTTATATAAGAACGTCTATATTCTTATACGTATACTCTGGTGTATATACTCTTAACATTTCAAATAATTTAGTAGGGATCTTGGTTTCCTGGGTGCTGTTCTGCTTTGTCTTTGTACGTGTTTTGCAGAGAGCTGCTTTGGTATTGCTGTTCCTCACCTAGGAGCAGACCTTCTTTGGTCCCTCTGGAAAAGGAAGGAGCGCAGGACGTAATTTTCTATACACACATAGCTCTGTTCCTGTGTTTAAAATGCAGCTACCTCTGGGGTTAAACACGACAGCATTTTAACAACTTTCAGTCGTGAAGGATAGCTTCTGCAAGTCAAACTGATTGAGGGCTATCTGACAAGGGGAAGGGGGAAGCAAACACCATGAATTATAGATGGCAATCTGTCTATTTTACCATTACATACCCACAGTAGGAGCAGATTCATTCCTCTTGCACCTCCCATTGTGCACTCATCCCCATTGTACATTCATTTCCATTGTTTCTCCTTCCATGTATTGTACATTCAGACCCTGTCTCAACTGTACATTCAAGCTCCGTGGCAGGAGATCCATCCATGGGCTCAGCTGTTTCACAAACAGATCTAATAGCTGTAGTGTGCTCAGATGAGCATGATGGGTAATAGCAGAGCAGATTGAACTATATTGTCCCAGGAGTTCATATATTTTTATACACTCGTAGGGTACACATCATCTTGCTATGACAATGAGGCTAAGTCAAGCATCTCGGGATGCAATAAAGCAGATTACAATACCGTTCTTTCACTCATTTTCACTACAGTTCCCCTCCCACTTTCTTTTAACAATGCCAGGCTACTTTGCACACAATTCCCAAATCATGGCTTGCTCTATGTTCTCCTCCCTCCACAAAAATAAAATATTTAGCTCTTATTCCCCCTGAAACAGTCTTCCATGGAGATAAAACTAAGAATTTGCTAAATATCAAAGAAAGTTAAGGACATAAATTTCAGCAGAAAATCTCCCAGCAATTCAGGCTTAAAAATGGCAATGTCAATAATTTTTTTCTCTCCCCAAGCCATGTCACATTATTAAGTGAAATAAAGTTGACAAAGGATGTGACACTCAAATAGCCAGCATTCTCATTTACTGCATTATTATTACCATACACCTTTCTCATGTACTCATGCTAGGTAATTAAGAGCACAATTAGCCCCTCAGAGACAGGCAAGGGGCTTCCAGCATCTTAGTGTGCATGTTCTTTCACAGGGTGAAGATGTGACCCCAGATGGATTTGAATCACTAACTTAGCCAAAAGCTGGAGAACACTGGCATCCTCTCCCCAGACTGTGCCCACGTAACCAAATGACAGCTTCACTCATTTCTTTCCATCTGATGCTTTGTTCAGCTTGTCCACTTCCAGTTTGGGCAGGGCAATACTCAGTGCTCATGTGCATGAAGCAGGTAAATTGTCCCATGCTTTTCTCTCCTGGGTCCCACTGTAGTATTCCTGATCCCAAACATTCAAAATCAGGAGTCAAGCTTTACAGAAGCACACAAATTACCTAAACTCTTGAGGTGCTTTTTAGCACACATATGGAATTCTTCAACTGTGCATCGTGTCTCACTTTATAAGTTCTTTATTTTTCACTCCCCCAAAAGCTGAGAGTTGGGGTGAGAGGGAGATCCGGTGATCATGGTGCTAAAAATAAGTGTATAATGCTTTCTTTATTACAGGATGCCAAGTGTTAGTGTAAAAAAAAAAGGCTAAATGTGGTAACATTTATGACAAAGTAAAATTTACTCATGCCAAGAACACACTCTGAAATGGCAAAGTCCATGAAACTAGAAATCCTTTGTGCACAGAGTCTCTCCAGGACTAGAGACCCAAAAGAGAAGGATAAACAAACTTTTGTCTATAACCACACATATATGGCTGATCCTGTCTTCTCACAAGAAAAATGAGCTCTATCTAGGTGCCTTCAAGCCCAACAGTCGTGACAGTCTGTGAACTCAATTCTACTTTGTATTCAGATAGTTCTTCCCACCTTGAAATATCCCACTGAGTGCAGCAAACCATATATGAGGAAACACATCTTCCCAGCACTGACATCCGTCCGTCCCGAGGTAGCCACAAGCATCTATCTTAATGACCCACAACACCACCAGACAACAAATATCAGAGAGAGTCTGAGATGATGGGCTGGTGTAAAATGAGCCAGAGCAGGGTCTGTATAGATTTACACCACTGGAAAGTCAAAGCCGGGGACAGAAAATCATTACTACCTGCTTTGGAAAGTAAATGTGTACCTTGGAAGGCCAAATACTGGATTGGAACTGGAGATTAATTGTAGCATAGATGGGGCATTAGGAAATGTATCGTAAGGTACCGTTGTCCTTAATGATATTGACTCCTCTCACAAGGGTGCCATGAAGCTTTGTGAGATTGTATCAGCAAGAGGTTCAGAGATGCTCCACAAGCTGGAGCCATGGGAGTACAACCCAGAAAGGACACTGCCTTCATCTTTGTGGCCGTAGTAACAAAGGGGAAAAAAAAAGATAAAACTTAGAATGATGGAGAAATAATGAGGGGAGTTTGACCACATGGCTGCGATTTCCTCTCTTTCTTTTCTACCTTCTCTTTACCCCAGCGGTCTTTTCTGCTTCTGGACCCAACAGGACAAACACAGAAGTATCAATACCCCTGTTGCATCTATTTTTTCCACAGTCTGTTTAAAGGAGGGCTTTGTGTTCATGGTAAAACATACATAAAATCTGCATCAGCTAGAAATTAAACCATATTCAGATTCAGGAGAACTCAGGGTCAAAACTGAGCCACAACTTAACAAACATACTCCTAAGTTTTGTCAAAATCTTATAAATCTGGATCCAAAGTGACAGAAACTTCCCCGTATCAGTTTTTGTGAGACTTTTATGGGATAGAGGGCAAGTGGATACAAACAAACAGGCCAGTGCTCCTTTGCTTGTCTCTGATTCAGGCCACATTTCTAACACTGACTGTGGACTTGGAGTGCTGCTTTATCCCAGCCACTACTCAATAAAGTCAACTATGTCAATAATGTTAATAGAGAAAATGAAGTCAAATATGAAGATTTGAGACAGATAAATGCAAATACTTTTCAATATCATTTCAATTTCCTTCCCCTCCTGTCGCAGTAATGACACAAAAGGAAGAGACAGAGGCACCTGTTACCAGGATTAGAGAGAAGGAAGGAAGGGGGGCAAGACCCGCCTTCTTTATTTTTTATATGCATTTAGAAATCACTATTCATTGGAGGAAATCAGTTCTTCTTCCCTCAATTACAGTGATCAAAAGAAATGTCCATCAAAGTTCTGTGTCTAGGAGAAAGGAATGTGAGGGATAAGATACAGTTACAATAACATGGCCATGTTTACACAGAAAACTGTGAGAAACTAGCTACAAAAGAATGATAACATCCAGAACTGCAAAAATCAGGGCAACACCCTCCTTTTAGTAAACCCTCCCCACGTGTTATTATAGTTTATTTCGTTAGCAATAAGAGATACATTGGAGTTTGCTGTAGTGACCCAGCCCACCTTGGGGCTGAGTGACATACAGTGGGTAGATTTCCCCACCCTGGACTCGGACCCTGAGGGTGGATCCAAGGGCAAGACCAAGGTTTAAGGCTAATCCCCACTGGGTGTGCCTCTAACAGCATGTCCTCCTCTCCTTCTAGAAACCTCTCTGTTCCCGTAATGCTATTGGTTTAGACTCTTATGTTTATTCATGTCTTTCATTGCTCATGTATTGAGCTCTGGAAAGTTCTGTTCAGTTTGATTCCCCATTGGTTGATTCAAATATGTTCCTCCCCTAACCCTTTGTGATTTGCTCCCTGTCACCGCTCGTCATTTCCCTATTGGTTTGTCCCTTTGTTCCGCCCCTTCTCCGCCCCCATTCAAAAATGGGCTGTAAGTGCTCCCGATCACCTTTCTCCCCTGTCCCGATTTTGGACTGGAACTGTGCCCCTCGGGGCTGGAGTAAAAATTGGGATTGCAGGCAAAGAAAAGGTGCCTCTTTCTCCTTTACCCTGGCCTTGTTGCTTGGCAACAACCTTGCTGCAGACAGCCTTCTCTCCAAGCCTCCTGCAGGCAGCACTGACAGCTGCTAAACAGGACACTGTCAGCAGCTGTCCCACTGCCCCGCTGCTGGGACACCACACTTGTTGCCTGCCAGGGCCACTGGGTGGCTAGCAGTCAGCGCAACAGGAGTTCTGCTCAAAATTATCAATTTAGTGGCAAATTTAGTGTATGTTTGAGAAGATCTGCATTCCCTAATCCCTTGTGCCTCACAGCTAAACCAAATCTGGATCCCAGCCCTTGGTCAGAGCTGCTTTCATCACACCCTACACATCAGTTTTATGACCGCATTTCTGTACCTCACCAGCTTCCCTGTAACCAGGCTAAGTCTATTTTATGACATCAAGGTATTTAGGCTCCTTGTGTATATTGGACATGGATTTCCATTTGGTTTGATGTGCCTGAGATGGATGTGCTGGCTCCACTGCTTCAATATTCTCCTCTGATTACTAATATTTCCGCTCCAACACAGAAGTGCTGGTTATGATTTTTTTTTCCTTTTTTTATTTTTTTGAGGCCATCTGACTTTGTTTCCTAAATCGTATGTGACAGGCAGGGATTGCATCATGGTTTTACAACACCTTGTTCACTCACTCACTGTGCTGTTGGATGTTTAATTGGGCTGGAGCAGAGACAGCACCAAATATACCCAAGCCTCACAGTTCCTCTAAGTAAAGAACCCAGGTTTTTCCAAATCCGTTTTCAGGCATCCAGTGAGAAGCTACATAGTGCGTGTTAATCGGGTTTTGGGAAGGAGGGAAGATATGGTAAAGAAATAAGAAAGTGAATTGTAAGATACAGGAGAGTCACAGAGGGCTGTTAGCAGGACTGAAGAAGATACTGTTATCTTTAAACTTTCATGTCTCACTGTCCTGTTATTACCAGATGATGCAATCTTAAAACACATATCTACTCTAGCAAATTAAACCAGCCAAGGCCCATTTTCTGGCCCACATAACAAGAGACACAGCACAGCTTCTATCCAGTTGTCTAAAATCTCTTCCACCCAGAAGAGAGTGAGTGAAACAAAATTCCATCCTGGAAAGGATGCCTGGCCCATAACAATCTGTATGGTCACAGCACAATGCTTGGGTCTGTGCCTTGTTTTACTTCAGCTTATAGAAAGAGACAAAGTCTAGTATTAAGCCTCTGTAACCATTTCAAAATTTATGAAAGGAGAAAAAACACATCCAACTACCTTTCATATCTGCAAACTCCTTTCCAACTTCTACACCCCTATTTAGCTATAAGCTCAGAAAAACCCCAAATTTATATAAGCACCGTTCCAAGAGCACGAAATTTTCATGGAAGGAAAGGATTCGTGTTGTGCTTCAATTTTGATTATTAAAACAAGAGAGGAATCATAGCTACATGGAAATTTGAAGTCTCTACCTATGGGTACCCTGGGCTTTATGTTTCTTCCTGTTATAAAGAACTGAGAGCAGAATAGGACTGCAGCCCAAAAATATGCATATCTAGTGAAGATCAGAGATGTTTGATCCTGAAAAATATCTGTTTTATCAAAATCACCCTGTATAAAAGAAGCCACTGTGTGTGAACATCACACTGTGTCTTGTTTCTGTGCAGGAGAGTGTCAGAAAAAGGGCAGATGCCTGCAAATCTGTCAATGGGCAGAAAAGAATGAATGGTAGTGAGAAGCTGAGGTAACAGTAAATTCAGAACAACAGAAAATATTATTATGGTAAAAGCAGTTCAGGCAATGGACTAATGTGTGAGGGAATGGAAGAATCTCTTGGCTGGACAAGACACCAGTTTTTCAGCTGAAGCTGGTCATCATGTCGACACAAATCCTGCCACTGCAGGGAAGTGAGGTGCTCAGGTGAGTACCACCTGACCCTGCAAGCCCTGAGCTCTGCTTGAGCCACTCCCAGGTGCTGAGTCTTTGCATCCTTGTGAAGATGTCCATTTCCAAAAAAGTGTGGAATTTACTACAAAGAGAAAAAAATGGAGCCCGAGTGCCATTAATAGGATGTATGGCAGCATTCTGTAATACATCAGTCCTGCTTATAACATAATAGCTGTATAACTCATACAAGGCTCTGGCTCATGTGAGGCATGGAGGTCTACATTCCACAGGGGAGGAATAAGCAACTCAGCTACATACCCTGTAGCTGGGTAAGATTACAACACAAGCAGGAAGCTTTCCAGGCCTTAAACGCTGGAGGAAAGGACAAGGCATAGGAACAGATTGATCCCTGGTTTTTATGAAAGCTAGAGCATTTTCATTGGAGAACTGCAGCAATTGTCTGCAAGTCTGTCTGTGTATGAATGTGTGGCCAGCAGTAATTGTTAGTTGCTTTAGAGGTGAAAGTAAGGAATGAATCGGCGATGGGAATTAAATTTGCCTTCTTATTCTGACAAGAGGTGATGCCGTCAGTGTCAGTGAATGGAGAGGTAAAAGGAGACACATTCTCAGGTGAAGTAAATTGCTACAACTCAGATGATGTTAAGGGAACTATGCTCCTTTACACTAGTTGAGTATATATTAAAGAACAAAAATATGAGGAAAACTTTATTGTTAAAGACCAGGTTTCATTAAGGAATTAGAGAGCTCCAGACTCACAGTATGACAGCTTTTTTGCAGCCCTCAATTCACATGGTTAAGCATAGCAGGTTGACCAACTACAGATCAGCCACAAAATATGTGCAGGCTAAATCCAGTCCTTGATTTTTTACTTTTTCTGTAAGACCTGAATTCAAAGCTTTGGTCTTCCACTACAGCAGGTGATGAACATCACAAGAACTACAAGTGAACCTTTAAAAAGCTTCAGCCTTTCAGAGAAAGGAACCTTTGCCTTGGAGACTCAGTATCAGACCTCAATAATTCATGCATTTTAAGCCCAGTAGACACTGGTGTGACAATCTAAGACAGCCTGCTACATATAACAGGCCTTCAGACTTCTCTGAATTATTTCCCATTTCAAGTCCAAGAGCTATTGTCAAAGTAAAATATGTATTTTAGAAAAATACCCGAACCCATGTTAAAGTAGCTAGTGACAGGTTATCTTCTATAGTCCTTGGTAAAGGCTTCTAAAAGTTAATTACTCTTAAAAAGGGGCATCTTCTTTCCTCTTTACATGTCAGACTTCGTCTTCTAGGATTTGGTTCTTTCTACCTCCCCATCTGCTAAAATAAAGGGCCCTGTATTCCCATATTTCTGTTCCACAGAAAGTGATTAAATAAATGCTTAATTTTCATTTTGAGGAGCTAACTGGCGCCTTTAGTCTCTCCAGATAAAACTGGATTATGACAGATGTATGTAAAACTGAGTGTCTCACGGAAGATGAACAGAGAATAGTCATTCAGTGCTTCTCCCAGTGTAACAGCTGGGGGACATAGAAAAAATTATCATCCAGTACGTTTAAAATGGATCCAGGGAAATTCATTTTTAATGGGACCCAATCAGGTGGTGTAAGCCTTTCCTGCAGAATATAGAAATAGTCCCAAAAAGTCATTAGATGTGTTCTCCTTCCCCTGTTTTCTTCCCTTACCCCATATGTCTGCTCTTGCCAGTCCCACACCAGTGTTGTATATGCCTCTATTTACTTGTAGGTTTAGATATTTTTTAGGTCGGGCCCAAGTCTCAAATTGGCAAATGCTTCAATAATAGATAATGGGGAAAAAAGGGGGAGTAAGTATCTCTAACAGGATTAGTTCTAATATTTTCTAAATGTTCAAAGTAGCAGAAATTACAATGGAAAGGCTCTTTTCCATGCTCAATATTTCATGGCTCAGGTCCAGCCCCCAAGATCTGAGTAGAGGTTCCAGGGTCAGTGGGAAGTTTGAGGTACTGAGTAGGAAGTGAAAATGCTGTGCCTCCATGGACATGATCTACAGAACTTGCCCAGAAGGACAGTGCGTGTGAATGTTCTTCTGCAGCATGAGGTTTCCCCTGAGGGTCCCGACTGGCAGCCTGGAGCTGTGCACAGGGAAGCAGGTTTGAATACACCTGCATTGCAGCTGGCCAGAGTGAACACAAGAAGAGGACAATTAGTCTTACCAATCTCCATTCCCAGCCTGGATCACAGGGGGGGTGGATTAGAGCAACAGAGGTTAAAAACTAGAAAGCCTATGCTGGAATTAAGCCATAAGGTCTGACTGGACAGGGAGAGGAAGAGGGGGGTATGGATAATTGCACCCATAGGGCAATTAGAGTTACAAGGAGCAGTGAAGCTACACTTCAGTCCCAAGAGTGTGATTAATTGGCACTAACAACCCCTCTGGAGTTGCCTTATTGCTATTATGAAGACAAGTCTTTATTTTTTATTTTATTACTTTTTATTTATAAATGAAATATTTAAGTGCGTGACTTTGATCGCCAGGATCTACTAGTTAGTGCTGGCTTCAGCCACAAGGTGCCAAGATTAAAGATTCATCAAAGGCAAAGGATTAACCCACCCTGCTGGAATGCCAAGTAGCTAGTCAAGAAGAAGATGCTGCATTACAGCCCAGAGAAGTCCCGCTTTGCTTAACTTGTTCTCTCGGGCTGTGGACTCCTCCCCTTCCCTCAGTCCCTGCTTAGTTCACATGCCCTTCTGTACCTGTAAATTGCCTAGGAGGAAGAGGATGGTGCCAACATTAAAAAATACCAATACTCTGCTAACTTGGGGTGTTCTCTGTTTAAAGAGAGACATTTCAAAGGTGACATGTCCAAAGTCTCAGGGTTGGGACACAACCTACTCCATCTCAGAGTCTTGTGGAGAAAGGGCTCAGATGTCTCTGACTGGTCTTTTCAAAAGCAGCCAGACAGGAGAGAGCAGAAACTCTATCATCTCTCTTTAGGCAGAATCACCACACATCCATGTTTTTCCCTGGAGATCTCCTTTGTTTCTGTGTGGAGATAGAATCTGAGGGTGTTGTAGATGTGTCTGAGCTGTCTGGGTGCTTTGTAGTATGGACATGTTCTGTAATATAGTCACACAGACTGTGGATCAATGCTGAGGTGAAAAGAAAAGCTCCATGGCTGTAGAGCAGTCCATGACAGACGAATGGAAATCTGTTTAGCAGTCTAGATTTCTTTTAAATCCTTCTTCCTAACTTAGGTGGTTTAGAGGACACACATTCACATGCCAAGATTCACAAAAAAAGACTGGTAACTTTTTAGCCCTTATTGTTATTCTCAGGCATATTAAAATGGCATTGCTGTTAGACAAGTGTGTTTTGTGACTTTTGGAAGTCCAAACCATTGCCAAGGTCTTAAGATGTAAGTCTGAAATTATTCTCCCTCCTTCAAACCTCCAACTGCTAAGTCCAAGCAAACACTAAAGTGTTTCAACAAATCTGCCCACCCTAGAAGGGACCACTGGAAAGCAGAGTTGTGTAAGCATCTACTCCCTCACAACAAGGCTCTGCAAACCAGTTAGTCCACTGTTCAGTTTGATGGGATCTGTCAACAGATGGAACAAATGGGGGCACAAGAAAAGCTGCCTTGGACATACATGAGTTCATCCCAGTAAGCTCTCTTTGTCTGAGTAGTGCCTGCCTGTCCTCCTGCACTGCTGGGTCTCAATCCAGAAGGAGGATAAATACATCTGCTGCTTCTTTCTTATGTGACTGTGTTTCTTTTTCTTTTCTTTTCTTTTCTTTTCTTTTCTTTTCTTTTCTTTTCTTTTCTTTTCTTTTCTTTTCTTTTCTTTTCTTTTCTTTTCTTTTCTTTTCTTTTCTTTTCTTTTCTCCTTTCCTTTCCTTTCCTTTCCTTTCCTTTCCTTTCCTTTCCTTTCCTTTCCTTTCCTTTCCTTTCCTTTCCTTTTTCCTCTCCGAACCTCTCCGAACCTCTCCTCTCCGAACCTCTCCTCTCCGAACCTCTCCTCTCCGAACCTCTCCGAACCTCTCCGAACCTCTCCTCTTTTGTTGTTGCCAAAATAAAGTAATTGGCAGGCTTTGGGAAGACTTGAAATTTTTCTGGCATCTGGTTAGATAAGGTTTCCTTCTCTGTTGCGCTTCCCATCTCTCTTCTATGATGTAGCTAAGGAGCTCAGCAATCTGCCTTCCCTGCCAGATACCATCATTCAATTGGAAATACTATTGTTTTCTTTAGGCAGATGGTTAGATCCTTTGATCCCTTCACTAAACTCATTAGAAAACCTGGCCTCAGATCAAACCTTGAAAAGAAGAAAAATTCAGAGGGAAAAATAAATACCATGTAGATGAAGGTGGTATGTAAGCTGCTGGATAGAACAGAGTAGAAGAACTTATTTTTCTCTGTGCCTTTTAACCAGGGTTTTTTGCTCTCCAAGGTCTGCAACTGTTTCTAGTACTAATCAGATCACACTCATCTTTGTACACATGCACACACACACAGATATATATATGTTCATGTGAATGTTTGTGTGTGTTGTGTGTGTAGAAGCAATCAAAGGCATCTCCACTTGCTTCAGTCCACACGTGGACCATAAGAGTCTGGTATGGGACTGGCTGCACTGGACCCTGTACTCCTCTGGTACACCTTGCTGTATATTGATAAGGGCTCTGCTGGATTTCTCATTTTGAAAATAAAGGGTATTTTCAGTGATTTGAGCCATAAGAAGTAGGATGAATCACAGCCAAGTGACAGCTGACATGGCCTCTGTTCTTATCACCCTGAGTCCAATCCCTCTACACCTGGCAGTGTAAAGCAGGCACAAAGACAGTGCTCAGCCATGAGTTATCAGCATAGCTCAGTGGCCCTCCCTTGTGTGGAGACAAATTTATCATGTTGTGTAGGGAAAAGGTCCCGGCTTTTTACTTGAGAGAGGAGGAGGGAGACAAGAGAGAGTTGAGCAGCACACTTCTGCTCTTCATTTTGTCTGTTGGAACAGACATCCAAGAATCCCCTATAAAATGGGACCACTGTGAGGTGATAGCAATGCTCAACAGCACAAAGGACCACAAAGGTAAAAGCAGGAGGCATTACAACACAACTTACTTTGAACAGAACCCATTGGCACAAAATGAAGTGGATTTGTCTGACTTTTGCATTCAAGCTATGTGAGAACAGTGATCTCCACATTTTCTCTTTACTGCTGGAGTAGGGACAGAAATATGGAAGAATATCCTCAGGTTCCCTAAGAGCAAACAAAACCATCCCTCCCAGATGCAGTCAGTGGTTACCTGTATGGCATTCCATCTCCCAGGCTGAATAAAGAGGTGCTGGACATCTCCAGAACCCATCAGGTGGGCACAGGCATATCCTTCATCCACATACCAACATAGTGGGCTTTTCTCTGTAGCACAAGACTGGAGTCAAATACTGTGACTGGACTTTTTTTTATTTTATTTTTTAATGGATTGTATAATTTTATGACTGTCAAGATGAACAAATAATTTGCAATGAATAATTTATCCAACAGATTTTGATTCTTTTGCAGCTTACTGAATATCCATGAGCAGACCTCGATTTCAGCTGGCTTATTTATTGTTTGAATTTATTTGACATGTTCCCCTTTCCATTTTTTTTTTTTTCCCGAAAACACTATCAACTAATCAGAGACAGCTGAAAAAGTTTGATGGTCTGCAATGGAAAGTAGTTGTAGCAGCCATGAATCAGGGAGGGAATAGTCCAACATGTAGAAATTTCACTTGAGAAATTTGGGTCTAATTCTCAGACCTTTCAAAGACTTCCAATGTGACCTTGATAAAGGAAATTGGGAACAGTATTGCTACTAAAAAGCTGTCCCTAAGTGACTAATCCAAGGCCTGTGATAGGGAGGAACACAAGAATGACCAGACTGGTGCATCACCTCTGTCTTGCCTGGTGTTCGGTCTTTGGCTATAGCCAAGGGTATGTGTCTAAGACAAAATGTAAAATTAGGGCAAACAAGCAGTGACTCTTCCCTGAAGCATTTGTCCCACACCCCTCAATTTGTAGTTCAAAAGATCGCTGAGGCAAAGGTGATGTTTCTCAGTTTGGTAGCCCTTGATATATTTTTGTATCACATTAGGGGCATGAACCTGAGGCTAGGCAGGACACTGACTGCTGGTGTAAACTGTATCTTATTCTGTCACAGACTACTTGGGTTACCTTGATCCAGTCAAGTGAGATGAGATTTATTTACCTTATCTAACATTATCTCTTTAAAAGAAAGGTCTCACTGTGAGCTATCTGGCTAGCTAAAAATGGGAATGTGTTCACGTGCCATGGTTAGGTGACCACCACAAACCCCTGAGAATGGTGACTCTCTGGGAGCATCAGGGTGCAGGCAGAGCTCCACTCATTACAACAGGGAAGGTGCTCCATTCCTCCAGAGATTTTATTTATCCTTGTGTCAGGGGTACACAACAAATGAGTGGAACGAACAAACAAGGCAAGATAACAAACTGAACAATACTGGGAGGGAACTGAATGCAGGGTTATGTCTGGCTTTGCCCATGAGAGGCAACAGTGTTTTGAAGGCACTGAAGCAAAAGGTAGATTTTAATTCAGGTTCTTTCCACACACAGACTCTCTGCTGAGATGAAGGAGGTATTTTAATCCCCTGGGAGCAGAGCTATCAAATTGGCTGGATGGCTCCCTCTGTCACAAACAGCATATTTTATGCAATGTACCCACACTCTGCTCAGTTATGGTAAATCATCTTTTCCTTCTCTGATGTTGTATGTGGTTTTGCATAGCTGGGTGGAGTGAAGGAGGGAGGAATGACCCAAGTGGACAGAGATGTAAAATGCTTTCTTGTCCAAAAGACAAGAAGAACTGCTTGTGAACAGGTGGGATTGAATAACATTTGATGTTAGATGTCTACGCTAGCTGTTCAGGGTAGCCCTGAGAGCTCAAGACCAGGAAATCACCCTCTGTGCAGATAATGAGCCTGCAAGAATGGTCCAAGGTGTGTCAAGCATACTCCACTCACACTGCACAAGACCTCACATGACCAGGGACTCCTGGAGGGCTGGTGTGTTACCAGGCAGGCCCAAATAAACTCTCCACAGGCAGGCAGTCCGTGAGAGCTGGAGTATGCCATGCTTCCTGCTGCTCCAGATGGTGCCCTTTCAGAGTAATGTAGATGTAGCCACTGAGGTCCTGCAGAGAGACAGCCCCTTCCTGCTGGGCATCTGTACATGAGATCAGCAGCACTTTGCAAAGAGCTTGTGCACTGGCCAGTCTGCCCTTGTTCCATTTGGAAGGACTTGCTATGAACCCTCTTCCTGGGAGCAGGATCAGGGTGGCACAAGGTGCTCTTGAGAGAGAAAATGTCCCCATAGCCCTCAAAGGATGAGATCCTCTCCTTCAGGGGTCTGCTTTCACAATGTTGTTCTTCCTTTCTGTTAACAGAGGAGGGAAATAGCAGATTTTATTGCTATGTTGGGACAGAAGTTTTGCGGTTGTTTCTTGAGAAGTAAATGCCAGGGTGGAAATAGTGGCCGTTGCTCTTTCTGTCTTTGTCCACTGACAGCAACAGGGACTCTCTGCCCTGGAGTCACAGCTGGAGTTCTCCAGCCTGAGCTTGTTTCCAGACTCACTGCAAACTTAGCTGAGATTACAGATGCCAAACTCACCTGCACTTTCTTCTCTCTTCCCTCATCTTCCTGGATTCTCATTTAGTTCTCTTTTAAGATCTCAACAGTGTCCTCAGCATTTCCCTCTACACCCTTCTTATCCCTGGACCATGTAAGGTCTCCCTTGTTATCCTTCTACATTTTTTCTGTCTATAAGGAGTCCAGCTATGCCCAGTGACCCAATCATCCCTCCAGAACAGGAAGGTTCTTTTCTTCCAGGCTGGTGTATTTGTTTTGGAGGTTGTCTTGATTCAGGTGAAAGTGTTTGTGGCCTGAATCTATTAGCTACCCAGTGTTGCTCAAATTACTTTCAAAAAGTAATTTGTCACTGATTCCCACATCCAAAAACTTCTTGTCAATCGCGTGTTCTTGGTGACGGTCTCAGTAAAAGATAGTCACGTATCCAAAATTAGAACCCGGCTGTTGCAAACTCTGGGGAAATAAACCTGAGGTGCAAATGAAAGAGAGGTGTTTAGTAACAAATATAGTTCAGTTTCCAGTGCTCTCTTTGATGACTTGCTAGAAAGCAGTCTCCAAGCTTTCTGACCCTTCACCAACACTTCTGAGCAAGTTATGCATTGCAAGTGACATCCTGTGGTTTTGTCCCCACTGCTCTCAGAATAAAGACATGGTCTCCTTTGCCTGTGAGCAATGTCCAGGAGCCAGCAGATACCAGGGGACCAGACAGAGAGATGATTTTATGTGTGTCAGTACACATGACTTGAGGGCATTTTCTACCAATTCAGTAGAGGCAAGGTCCATCTTCCCTGATTTAGGTGTCCTAAAAGCCAGGTGTCTACTTTGGGTTAGTCATACCAGGCTTTTCTCATAATAAATACAGAAGAACAGGTGTCCCCAGAGGTAATTTCATTGCAGCCTAAGATAAATGTGTAAGAAAAGCCAGACGAATAAAAAGCACCACTCAGGAGGTGCTTATATATCTGAAATAAAAATAAAGGAGCCTTAGGATGATCAGCTTAGACATCCAACTTTTAGACATCCTCAGTTGCAGAATATGGATTCCACACTCTATTGGGAAACTGAGTTGCCCAAAGGAAAGCAGTTCAAGGCAAAATGTTGCTTTCAACTTCTTCCCCACAGCAAAAAATACCAAGTGGAAATTATGCCAATTTCTTTTTCCAGAATTGAAATATATATATACATATAAATGTTTGAATTGGCTTTGGTTGTTGAAGGAAACACAGACTATTGCACTAGAAATGTGGTAGAAATGTGTGAAATGTAAGCAAAGCTGTAGAGAAGCAGGGAAGAAAGGGTTATAGAAAGGGCAAACTATGTAAAAAGCTTAATATGGTAGCACAGCATTGTGGTGCTCACATGGTCAGGGAGATGGAAGGTCTCATGAGCCTAAGTTGAGAAACAATTCTTTCTTGTTCCTCATATTTGTTCTTAGGGAAGTTTAGCAAAAAATACTGCACTTGACCCCAATTCAGAAAAGTAAAAAATTTTGAAATTTCTAGAACTTACATCTTTCCTAATTTTACTGATTTTCTTTGAAAATTGCCCATGTTCACACATGGTAGCAATGCACAGCCTTATAGGACATTTCTGGATAAACAGTTTAGGTGAGCACTACAGATAGATGATGTGTATTATGCTTTCTACTGGTGATACAAATTTTCAATTAAAGCAGGGTCTTTTTGACAGCATAAGATGAAGATGTTTTTCTCAAAATCACATTTATTTCTGGAGGAAGGGAAGCATCTCTCCAACGACATTTAGGCATTTCACCAGAAAAAAAAACTTCTCCATTAAAAGGACGGATTTTGATTGAAAAAACATGAGTGAAAATGGCAAAAACATGTACACAGAGTCTGAGCTGAGGGAATTGCAGCAGTAAACTGCAAAGCTGAAGCAATGTAGACCCAAGGTCTCTCACTTACGCTTAGGCTGCCATGCTGACGTGCTGGAGGTATTTAAATGTATCATGGGGGCCAGTATGGAGAAGGGAAATGCCTTCCCTTCTGCTTTCATCTTAAAACCCAATAGGTCATCACTGTTCATTCTGACATCAGTGCTGGGAGGAGGCAGAATGAAAACCTAATTCAAGGGCAGTACTCAGTTCTCTCTGCACAGCAAAGTCCAGCTCTGTCTGTCCTTCCAGCAAGGATCTTTCTTGTCATGTAAAAATCACAGCTTCTTTAATCCATCCAAGGCATTTACACTGCCATATCCAACCATGGCAGTGATCAGTCACTGATAGCACTTCTCTGCTTAACATCTCTGATAAAGCAGAGCAGAGCCATGAGCCTGTGCCAGAAATAAAGATGGTTCTCATTGACAGTGGAGCAGCTAAATTTGCAGGGTGAAAAGAATATGGGATGAAATGCAGAGCAGACTTTGCTGTTGAGGAATCACCCAGACTGTCATAGGCTGCCTGTTCTTTTGCCGTGACCAAGGTTTTTGGCCTGATCCAATGTACTGACCCAAACTTACTGTGGCTGGTTCCATCTACTCCAGAAGAAGCCCCACTCCTCGCAGCCCTAATTCCATGGCTGCATGTTTCTACAGCCAGCCTGTGTTCAACAGGCAAGCAAGGAGCCATAGCATTCGCGAGGGAACCTAAGCAGCTTTGAGGCTAAGCAGGATTTATGTGAGTCCACTTAAAGAGCAGTAAGAAAATGTACCATGCACTGACTCCTTAAAAATATGCCTATAGCCAAAACTGCCCTTAGTTTTCTTCTTACTGATCAAAAAAATACTCTTCTCAGACAGGGCTGTTTTGTCAGCCCTTCCACTGAGTTGTGCTCTACCTGCACACTGAAAGAAACATGTTATTTATGTTTCCACAAATGGGGAAGTATGTACGTATATGTGCCTCGCACAGTATCTTCTCCCCTGAATAGGAAGAAGCCTGAGATTGGCCTTGTTCCAAGTCATGTTGAACACACCACCTGGAAGGAACAGAGACATCTGGAAAATCATTCCACAATCTCTGAGGAAATTACAGGAGAAATACTGCATGATTGGAAGAACAGCCCTTTGTGGGATTCTTACTTTATCAGCCAATTTCGCTAAGACTTTTTTTTTCATAAGTAGCATATGCTCAGAACTTTAATAAGTAATCTTTGAGTTCTGGGGGTTTATTTATTTGCTTATTTAATTTTCCTCGTAAATTAAAAAAAGTTTTGGAAATTTCAGAGATGGCAGGGCAGAGGGTGCCAAAAAAAAAAAAAAAAAAAAAAAAAAAAGAGAGAGAAAAGAAATCTCTGAAAATTCACACATTAGGGCACAATAGTGGTAAGGTTCACTCCCTTGCCCGGTATGTGGTGCAGATTAAACGAGCCCACAAGAAGCCTTAGCATTCCTGGTCTGCCACAGGAAGGCTGCAGAAGGAAGATTGGTTTGTGCTTCCAAAAGTCCTCCAGCAGACAAGCAGGGTTGTTTGAAAAAACAAAAGCAGAGTTGTCTCTGGCAGGAATGAAGGTCTCGGTAAAGCTGAGATTCCATGTGCTCATGCAAAACATTGACTGCAGTGTGCTCTGGAAATGGGGGAATGAGGGGAAGAGAGCAGCTCCACATGAGCTGTTCTTCTGGGCTACATGCAATGCCTCTGATGCAGAGCTGCCATGTGCTTATGCCTGCAATCCCCCTTTAGATATGTGGATTTTATGCAATAAAGAAACAAAACAAGAAGGAGAGATAGAGCACACATCCCATTAAAATTCACACAGTACTCATCTACTTAAACCACCTAAGCACTTCATCTGAAATATCTGTAATGGAATTAGGTATCCTCTCTGTTAAAAATTTTGCTAAAATAGATGTGCTATCCATTCTCAGTCACTTAATATGGGGAATTGCATGGTATTTACTTTAAATGCCCCCTGGAGATAACAGGTAAACTATACTCTTCCCGTTGCTATTGTGTGGTAAAGAGCAGAGAAAGCATTAGCTGGGGTCATGGAGATACCTGAGGAAACCAAACCATGTAAATTGTAAGAAAATCAAAGGCATCTCCACTTGAGCCTTACATTAATTCTGCACTTAACAGTAATACTTACAATTTCTGCATTGTGTCTATTCAGCTCACCTGAATATTTACCTGAATATTCCGGTATCTGCTGGTGCTGTTTCTGATTGACTCACAGTGCAGTTCTTGTTTGTGTATATTTGCTCCAGGAACCTGAATAAATTTCTGGCATGAAGTTCATGTTATACCTCCATATCTGTGTCTGGAATCATGCTCAAGAGTGAGTAGTCTAGATTTTTGCATTGGTAATAGAGAGAGTTTGCATGGTTCAGTTTAGCTTTACTCCAAATTTTCAGATATTTACTATCAGGTGAAATTAATTCCACAGATCCTCACCTAAAGAATTTGGACTTTTCTTCAAAGCCAGTGAAGCTGAGAGAAAGACTCTATTAACTACACCTCTAGTGTTACACCTAACCCCTCAGTGAAATCAAGCTTCAGTTTCCTTCTCCAAGTTGTCCATCACCCACACAAACCCCTCTTTAAACCTTAACCACGTTCATGGCACAGCAAAGGAACCAGGTGCCATATCCATGCCCAGTGCTTTCAGGGGATGCATGTGTACCACCAGCAAGCACAGGTACCTACTCCAGGAGAAGAGAGGATCCCCTGGTATGCAGCTCTGCTCCCTTGTGTTCCTTACAAACTCTGAAACCTGGAAGAGCAGTGTGTAGGTGGGGAAAAATGTTAATCTCTACATGCCACACAGTCACCAACACATGGACTTGGAGTGGGGAATCTTCTGTGCAGAGCTAGGGAAAGATGGCACAGTGGTAGGACTAAGTACTTTGAATAAGGAAAATGCATTGGGATCCTTTATCCTCTGTCAAAATATCCAAGAGAAGCATGAGAAAGGATGCTAGCTGAACAACTCATCCAAAAGAAGGCTTTCTTGGTGCACAGGGACCCCTCCAGTGCCATAGGTGTGAGCCCATTTAACACCAGTCACTAAGGTACACACTCCTTTTGGCTAAGCTCTTTTCTCCCTTCCCTCTTCCTTGACTTTATCATTCAGTTCCTTGTGAAATAACATAAAAGCATCAGTTATCTCTTTCATTTAAATTGTAAATACACTCCCAAAGGGATGGCAGAGCACATGTGTCAGTCCTTGCTTCCAAAGGCAAGGAATGCAGGCTTCTGTCCACTCAGGGTATGCCCTCCAGAGGAGCCTGCCCACTGTAAATCAGCTGGAAAGAGGTTTAAAAAGGGGTTTGGGTGATTTCTCCACATACCTGGTGTGTGGGGTGGCCAAGGGGCAGTGGGGAGCAGTACATGCCTCAGACATCCCTTGCACAGGTGGAGACAGGGGATAGCATACATCCCCACTGGACTCAAATGTTTTATATCAGACATATTTGGCCCAACAAGCTGTTATGTTTTCTGTGAAGTACAATCATATCTGTGTTTTAGGAAAAATTAGTTAGCAAAATACCGTCCATCTATTCTTATTAGCTCTATCTAAAGATCATTAAGTATGGCGGGGAGGGAGAAGACAAAATTTGAAAGTACATAAACACTTACCCAGGCATATTAGCTAAAGCAAGAAGGGTCTTTGCATTCCCTTTGCCACATTATTACTTCAGATAGTCCTTGGACTGCAGTTCAGTCATTTATGGAGTCCTTGAGACCACAAACTTGTCACCAGCTTATGTGGTTGTTCTGCCCCACAGCAGACTGTTAGAGGCCTCAAGGTTTCACCCGTGATTGTTATGATTACTATAAATTATCTTTTTATTGCACATTGAAATCCTCAGGCACTGAGCACCTACAAAATCATGTTCCTTTCAGCAGCAGGTGCAGGCTTTCAGTTCCTGAACAGCCTCGTACGGCTGAGAAGACAGCTGAGACAGCCATCTGGAGACGCAGAAAGTAGTGTAGCTGGTTCTCCAGCTCCTCAGCTCTCTCACTGTCTTCATGCCTGACAGAAACAAGTCTTTCCTCTGCTTGGCAGCACATAGACTTCAGGGGTGACATGGCTTATTCTGCTGGGTGCATTCCCCGCCAGAAATCCAGAGGCAGCATCTTACACACACACACTGCATTGACCAAAAAGGGAGCCAGAAGCTTGGTTTCCCATTCTTTGATTAACAAACACTTGGAAAATGTGCCTCTTTCTTTGGAAATATCAAATCAGTACAGACTGATAGGTAAACAGTCATTTAGCTCTTGATCATTCTTCCTGGCTATAATTGTATTCAATTGAGGACATGTAGTGCTGATAGGACATTTTAAAAGAACTGTGTTAATCCCCTATTGACAACGTTGCAACATGTTTCATGTCATCTTGCTGTGTTTGGTGTGCTCTGGGATTAATCTCCATTACTCAATCCTAGCACAAAGCAGGTGACTGAGGCAAAGAAGCAAGGGCAACATGCCCAAAATGAGCCAGCAGGAAGGCAGCAGAGCCAGTTTCAAAAGTCAGGAGTTCAAATCCCTTAGCTTAGTCCAGCACTTTGGTCCCCTAAGGTCTCACATGTTTGTTTCAGTCTGTGACCTGCCTGCCAAAGCCAGAAGCAGAGTTAGGGTAGGAGGAGACTCTCCAGGCAGCAGTATGTTTTCTGCCTTCTCCCTCCTTGCACATGGAAAACATATTGCAATGAATACACAGAGACAATGAACACCTTTATAGTCAAGCCTCCATCCCAAGAGGGTTTTCATTCTTGCCTGTTGCTCTAGATTGGGCTGATTGGCAAAGGCGGCTAAATCCCTACCGTTTGTTTAACAAGATGGGAGAATGATGGAAAGCAAGAAACGCCCACAGCCCTCCCAGGTACAAATGCTCAGGCTGATTCAAGCCCTTTCAAGTGGTTTTGTCTCCAGCGATTTGCACTTTCCTGCCTCCCAGCCCTTCCCCACGTTCCCATTCCTGCTCCCAACTCTGTCTTGCCAAGTTCTTCCACCGCTGTTATTATTTGTGAAGCGTGAGGAGAGTTATGACAAGGGAGGGATGTCATTAAACCACGCCGGGAGGAGATGTCAGCCACCATGCAAACATCTTCCTGACACTCCACTTTCAAACGATTTCAGAAACTGCACTCAGATGATTTCAGGTTGGGTAGGCCTGTCAACTTGGATGGACGACACGCGTTGCTTTGGTGCCGGAGACAGCTCCGGAGCCTCTCAGCTGGCTGTTGCGCACACGCGTACACAGCCCCGTCCCCACACACACAGCTGCACATCATTATTTTTATGCCACTCCAAGACAGATATCCTTGAATGCCGCTGGAAGCGTCAAACTTTCACTGAAAGAGAAAGCTTTAACATTTAGAGGGTTCTTGTGTAATGCAAATGAACCAGAAAGGTAGGAAGGCATCCCAAATGCCACTCAATGCATTTATAAAAAGATAAGGTGACTTTGTCCTACCCTACCATATCACTTCATTACCAAGTGTCAGCAAAGAGCCTGGCAGCTCGATTGGTTGATGAAATCACATGACCCAAGTGTTATCTTGCAAAAACACATTAAATTACTAAGCTTGAACAGCAAAGAAGTATAAATATCCCTACAGTTTATACCCATCAACCAATAAAAGACTATGTATCTCTTTATTTTCTTTCATTTTTCCCTCCCATTGTGGGGAAAAAAAGACATTCCCCGTCTAATTTATAATTCAAGATATTTTGCTATCTAATATATTTATATTATTTTCTTCAATATCTAATTGAAGTGCTTTGTTTATGCATTATTCATTTGATCTTTGTTTTCCATCCTTATTGTTAACTTCCAATGCAATTTTAATGGGCTTATGGTCAGAGATCAGGGTGGCAGACACTTTGATGCCGTGTTAACTCACTGACAAAAAGGCGGGAAGAAAATGTGGGTAAGGAAGACTTTCAAGCCATCATTTCTGATCGAGATCTGAGCTGTACCGAGTTGGTATGTGCCTAATTTCTTAATTTTCAGGGGCAGAATTCCTGGCTTTGCTGTGGCAGTCATATAAAGGTGTTTGGGTGTCACAACACCAGCAAGCCAGAAGAAAAATGTAATTCCTTGAGCTTCTGCAGAGATGAGACATTAGCCAGTGCCTGATGAGGTCTGTGCAAATAACGCATTCTGCTGCTCTTCAGCCTTTCAAAGCCTCTGCTGAATTGCTCATACAAGTAAACAGAGGTGAAGGTGATGGATGTGGCATGTTAGACAGGAAAACAGGTAGGTTTTCAAGGTTTTCTAGTACCCAGGACAGTGCTGCACAACTAGGAGTGCATCCTAGACTAGAGTGACTTGCTTCTCTGTAGGCTGTGACTCAAACACTGGTCTGGCATGTGCCTGACCAGGTACTAGGTATGGCCTTTGAAATTAAGGTATTGGGTCTCAGATGGGTTTCCACCTCTTGAATGTCTCCTAGGCATGAATTTTGCTATGCAGTCACTCACTGACTCACACAAGCAAAAATTCAGCATTTCTCTTTTAGCTAAAATATTGCAGCCCAACCCCACTGAGATATGAAAGATTCAGGTTCACTACTCACTTTAGTCAAAAGCTTACTTTCATTTTTATTCTTTTCTTCTCAGCTGATCTCAACATTTTGCAGTAGATAAAAAAGGTATGTTGCAGTAGACAAAGAGTTAATAACGGTGAAGGAACTACAGTTCAGCCTAGGAAAATAATTTATGGATATTCTTGGCATTTCTGGGCATCAGCACAGCTGTAGCCCTGTCTTACCCATGAACAAATATTCTTGGCCAAGACACCAGCTCACACAACCCATTAAAGGGCTTCTGTAAGAAGGAATGTGTGCTGCAAACAATGCTAACCTGAGTTTACAACTGCTGCCCACTGAAAGCTGGCATGGACAGGTAGTGGAAGTATTAAGTGATAGAAGACATAGAGCATTGAAAGTGACAGGCAGCAGATGTAAATAGAGGTAATTCTGTGCAATAACCCACCAAATTCCATTTTAATGAACTTAGCTCTCCAGTCTCCACAAGACGAGACATTACTAGACAAGAGAGAGTGAGAGGGAGGTCCAAAAATAGTGTCATGAAGACAGGGGCTGCTAAAAAGTTGCAGCAGCAATCTGGCGGAGCACACGCTCCTGGGAGTAAACCAACCAGCCAGCTTCAGTTTACACCAGTGACGGGAATGGCAGTAGAACCAAGGATGCCTAAGGAAGAATCTGTACTCACAGGATGATGGAAGGAAAGACACGAGGAATAAATTATGCATTGCACATTCTAACAAGAAACCTGGCAGTGGATGGTGGAAATAGGGGAGGTTTGTGGGATCGATGTTTGTCTGGGACCAGTGTGCCTTTGACTTCCTTCTTTTTTTTTGTTTTGCACATTTATTCCCCTTGAATTAACTCATGGAAGTGGAACAAGATTTAAAACAGCATTTTCAGTAGCTTGAAACTAGTGCTTGAATGGAGGATGTCAGCATTTCCTCTGAATTGTACAAATCAGTGGCATTGTAACAGGGCTATTGTATACAGAATTTTTTTTTATTAAGGATTCTTAAGGTCAGTTGCTGACAAATGTTTTTCAGAAAAATTTGGGACCATTTCAGGAATTCTCTCTTGTCTAATGATACATCGTTTTCAAAAGTAGGAAATAATGTCTGCCAGGTGTTCTGGATTGTCACACTGAAATAAATCTCCATATTTTCTGGAGCAGAAATTCCTGACTTTGATTTCCTTTCCTTCATGTTTGACTGACAACCATTGACACACGGTTGTGAATGAAGAGTTGCTGTCTATCTGAACTCAATGGCCTCAGACTTTCCCCTAGATGATTCATGTTATTCAAATGATCAGAAATCTATAAATCTCAGAATGGAAAAGTGCAGAAATGGCATCTTCATTATTCTTCTGGTTCTTTTTTTCTCATCAAGGATGAGAGTCAGTTTTTCCTATGTAGTTCCTGTTTCAGATTCAACATTCTTATCCTCAGAGTTTGAAATTACTTCATGTTAGTCTTTGCATGTGGTTAGAAGAGATGACCATCTCTGTTAGAAAATAGTTTTGTACAAAATGCATCAAATGCAAATAAAAAATCCTCATATAAACTCTTGCTAGCTACTTTAGAACCACGCTGGCAAGTTTATTTCTGAACACATGAAAGAAGCACAGTATAGCTGATGGGCTTACCGTGGGGGAAAAAGCAAACAAAATGAAAACATCAGTGAAAATATTACCCTTGTCTGTAGAAAATGTAATTTTAACTCATCTTCTATCTGTTGTGAAATCAACTCCTTTAATAAGGCCACATTCTTGCAAAACCTAGACAGCACTGGAAATTAAATTTTCTATCTCAAAATAGTTTTGATGGGGAATTTTCAACCTGCCCTGAAACAGCAATGTGGTGAGACAGCTGTCCTAGCCAAGCCCCTGCTTGTGCTTGGTTCGTTCTTAAACTGTTAATGGCAATGCAGAACAGTCCTATGCTTGACTGTGTAAAAATGGAAAAATCATCAGAGGCTCCATGTGTGAACAGAAAAGGGATTTTCTCCCTTTCCCCATGGATCTGGTCCTTTCTCAGGGTTCAAAAGAATTTGAGCTCATGGTGGGGAAATATCTTTCTAGCATGAGAGTAGGTGGAAAGGGGGGAACAAAATGAGACAGAAAAGGGAAAGAAAATTCTACTTGATTAGCTTCTTAGCATCAGTTGGATGTGACAACTCTTTGAATATGGATGAAGTCTACAAGAGGGATCATCTGCCAGCAGTAGTTGTTACCAAGGAAGTAAGTGATGCTGGAGGTCGGAGGGCACCTGTCTCGCCAGCTAATGAAAGAATTGTGGGAGACAGAGCTTTTCTATCTGATTAGTATAAGGCCTGTAATTCCTGTCCTTCCCACCCCCACACCTTCTCTGCTCTCTCTTTTAAAATGACACCACGGCTATTGTTGTTATCGTAAGTGGGATGTGAAAGAGACTGTCCTAGGAAGAGCTTTGCCTCTCTTAAGTGATATTTTGGCCAACAACTTTTGCCAATCTCATCATCCCACACAGATTCTGGAAGGAAAAAGCAACTCTTTTCTTTAATCTCTGCCAGAATTTTTCCCAATCATGCTGAGAGCTGAAAGTCACCCTTGCTTTTTGAGGGGGAGAATTTGCAGTTGTTGCAAGGGACTGATATATATGATATATATGGGGGTAGGAGTGTTAGAAGAAATAACTCAGGAATTCTTTATCCTTAAAGGCAACAAAGACAACAGGTTTTTGACAATCACATTCTATTGCTGTCGTGGTATGACAGTGGCCAGATGCCAGGCACCCATGAAAAGCCACTCACTCACCCTCCCCTGCTCCACAGTTGGACAGAGGAGAGAAAATTTAACAAAGGGTTCATGAGTTGAGATAAGAGCCAGGAGAAAATACTCATCAGTTACCATCAAGGGCAAAACAGACTGAATTTAAAGATATTAAGTGTTTTTATTACTAACAAAATCAGTGGAGGATAATGAGAAGTAAAATAAGCTCTTGAAACACTTTTTTTTCCCCCAGCCCCTCCCTCCTTCCCACCAACAGCACAGGGAGACAGGGATGGGGGTTTTTGGTCAGTTAATCACCCAAGATTTTCTTCCGCTGCTCAGGGGGACAAGTCATTTCCCTGCAAGTACAATGGGGTCCCCTCCCACGGGAGACAGTTCTCTGCAAACTTTTCAAGCATAGATCCAATCTCACGAGCAGCAGTTGTCTCAGAACTGCTGCAGCATGAATTCCTCCCACGGGCAAACCGTCCTCCCAAAACTGCTGCTGTGGGTCACTCTGCCATGGGGTGCAGTCCTCCAAGGATGGGCTGTTCCAACCTGGGAGCAAGGCCTCTCTATCCCTGGGACTCCCTCCAGGCCACAGCCGCCTCTGGGTATCCCCCCACTCTGGCGTGGACACCTCCCCACGGCTGCGGGTGGATCTCTGCATCCCCCAAGAACCTCCATGGGCTGCAGGGGCACAACTGCTTCCCCATGGTCCTCACCACAGGCTGCAGGGACATCTCAGCTCTGGCGCCTGGAGCGTCTCCTCCCCCTCCTTCTTCTTTACTGACCTTGATGTCTCCATTTTTTTGTCTCTCACATGCTCTCACTTATCTACTCTAGCTGGAAATTAAAACTGCGCCACAAACTTTGTTTGGATTTCTTCTTAAATATGGTATCACAGAGGTGTTACCTGTGTCTCTAATTGGCCCAGCCTTGGCCAGAGGCACATCCATCTTCACAGCCATCAGGGATTGGCTCTACCACACATGGTGGAAGCTTCCAGCTGCTTCTCCCAGAAGCCACCTCTGTGCCCCCACCCCACTACCAAAAGCCAGGCCGTGCCAAATCAGCACAATTGCCTCAGCCCATGTCTCTCACCCAATTTACTGCAGAGGTAACCTAAATACCTCATTTTAGTTGTCCTGAGAATTCCAGCCTCACCCCTGCAAAAATCCCACAGCACAAACAGACCTTTGGGCAGAACCATGGACACTGACAAAACCTGGCAATTTGAGGGTAAAGTCACTGAAACTCTGACTTGAAAGAAGATTTAGGCATGCAGCATTGGACACTAACCAGTGCATTGCAAACACAGGGAGGCAGAACACATAAAGAAAAACATGCAGAAAAGAAAATGGACCTAAGACTCATAGGGATCAGCCCATGTTTTCCAAGGCAAGGCATAAAGCAGAGCCTTCTGCTTCCCAGGCAGAAGGTCTCTCTGGTCATCTCAATCACTGTCACCCTCTGGCTCAGACTTTCTCTTACCTGCAAATTTGTCACAGAAGCTCATCTTTTCATGGGGTAAATCAGTAAGTTTCAGGACAGCTTTGGTGGTTTTCAAGAGCAAATAATTTGGCCCATACTTTTTACAGACAGACCAAAGATTTTGCTTGACCTCTCTGAAGCAGTGCTGATCTGATCCTCTTATTTATTTACCAAGTAAATGCCGGTCAGTGAATTTAAGATGTTGTCAGAGAGTGTGAATCTACACACAGGTCTTCCAAAACAGGATCAGGTTTCACAGAGTTTAATTAATGCTGAGGATAAGACATTTTCCCTTCCACTAGCAGAGGAAAGAGAGAGGGAGTCTGGAACTTCTTCATTGTTGAGCTATCACTCAAAAACTTTGCTACACCATCAATCGATACCACGCAATTGGGAAAAGATGGATATAGCGAGGCAGCTACTCCCATGATAACACCCTAACATGGATAGTTATACAAGGCTGCAGTGAAAGACACATCCACACCAAGGCACTGTGATTGAAGTGTCCTACTTCAGATCTCTGTGAAAGGCACAGAGAAATGCCTAAAAACCCTTTGCCCTGACCAAGGCCCACCAAAAGGTTTTCACTGCTGTTCTATTGAGGCTGGACATAGTTAATTTACAGGTATACTATCTTAGTTGCTTACACTTTCAAAGGTATTGTAGCAGGATTTATTAACAGAATTTATGCTCCATGGGTGTGAAAGTCTTGAGTTGCAACCTGATAAAGACAAAAGCTGGGGCATGGTTATGGATTGTATTTTTAAGTGGAATCTATCTTTTGCATATGTGCATATAAATGTGTGTGTGTGTGCATGTGTATAGTTTACATCTTTGTGTTTTCTTATGTAGATGTGGGTGATAGGAAGAAGGGAAGCTGTTTATATGTCACTTCTCATTTTTCTGTGCACTTTAAATCCTTGATAATATTAAAAGAATGAAGATGAGTTCAGCAGATATGGGATACAGCTAATGGTGTTTCCTCTACAGAGCATTTGCAATTGCAAATAAATTGTGCACTATTGTGCACATTTGGTGCCTCTGCCCATAGGCATTCAATCTGAAATTAGAGGTATTTACTTTCATGTGCTGTTGCACAGCCAGCTTTAGGGAAACCATAGCCCTGTTAGGTTCTGCATAATCCTGTTAGTGTCCTGAACAGCTTTAAGGAACAAACTCACTTTTAAACTAGTTGGTCAGGTTTAATGTTCCCTGAATTTACCCACATCTAAGAGATATAATTAAAATGCAGATCCTTCCAAGGATCCTTCCAAGTCAGTCAAGACTTGCAGTATAGAATATGGAGAGAAAAGTGCTTTTTTAGGGGAAGTGTGACTTGTCTGAAAGCAGATTACTATTTTATGAGAACAGTTGTGCCCTCGACATTGCAGAATAGATCCCCGCTAACTACAGAGGAAAGCAGAGGGTGATTATCTCAGATAGAGGCATATCTTGTAGTAAACACTTAAATTTCTGCAAACAGATCTCACCCTTTCAAAAGCAGAACTCTAAATCTGCATATTATTGAAGTCAATATTTAGTTTTCTTTGCAGACGTAACAAAAAATGCTATTCTGGATTACAAGTGATGAAGGATTTTGGACAAATACTTCATTCACTTGGGAAAAAATTAGTTAAACACTGAATGGAAATAAATGCATTCTCCTATCAAATAATAAGATACCACAATCAGTTTACTTGATTGAAAATGTGAACAAATTTGCTGATGAGGTATTTTTAAACAAAGTTATTTCTTTTCCTTTTTCTCAATTTCCTGTGTTAATCTGCCTGCTTTTAATGAAAAGGGAACAAAATGAGAAGTTGTTATATTTTGGGTCAGGAGAGACTCTTACAAACTGGAAATAATTTTTTTTTCATTATTTTGTTGATGTACATTTTAGACATGGAAAAAAACAGTATTCAGACACATCTCAGTCCATGTGTATGACTGCTAGCACCTAGCCACAGACATGGGGAAGAGCTGTCCAGGGCAGCCTTTAAGGATAGTAAGGGTTAGGGATGTGCAGAGTCTGGGAAGTCAGGCTTACACAGATATATTATATATTATATTTCAATTAGTATTAGGAAAGATGTTTCCATTGAAGGAATAATCAGGCATTGGAAGAATCAATCCAGGGCAGTGGTGGAATCACTATCCTTGAAAGTGTTCTAAAGGTGTGTGGATATGGTACTTGGGGTACATGGTTTGATGGTAATACAGTGGTGCTGGGTTAGCAGGTGGACTCAGTAATCTTAAAAGTCTTTTCCAACCTAAACAATTCTATGATTCTATATGATGCTACATGGACAGAGAGCAAATGAAAGGAAAAACCTCTCCCTGGGCAGTTTGAACTGTTGGTTTCCTTCCCCACACAAAGATGGAGTTTGCCACAGCAGATGGAATCAGTGATCCCTCCCGTCAGGTACAGTGCCTCCAGCAGTGGCCTGTGCCTGGTGCATGTGAAGCCCTCCCTCTTGGCAGCACCTGGCCAAGTGCATGGTGCTGGACAGAAAGGACAAATTTCTCCTCTGGCCCTGCAACTCTGACATGGTGTACTATTCACTCACACAAAGACAAATGCTTCATTCAAATCTTTGGCTGTTGCAGGTCACCTTTGCAACTGCATAGTCAAGACAGCCCCTTAGGTTATGTCTGGGCATAACACGAGTGAAGCCAGGGAGTTCCAGAGACAAAAGGCATCTGTGGGACTGAAATGTGACCTGCAGCAGAGGACAGCCCAGGCCCAGGACACCTCCCTCCATCATGGCCTGATCACAGCTCATAGAAGGAAATCTTGACAGGGAGGATGACCCTTATCTTGATTTAGATTCTCTAAGGCACTATCTCTCTGCTTTAGATTTGATGTTGATTGAAATATCTGGGTACTACCAACCATATTCAGCATATGAACCCCCACCTCTATGCAATTACCTGGCTTTGAAGAGCAAAAGTCCACAGACCCATGCAGACATCAGGCAGAGGACAGAGAAGAAGAGGAGATAGACCATGTGCTCAGTCCTGCCCAAACCCTCAGAGCACCGGACTAGGCCCAGATGTGACAGGCTGGGAGCAAACATGTTTGTCTTGGACACTCATAATGAAAGCCTTGTTACGAACCCCTTGATCTCTTGAGGAATGGGAGTAGCCAGGAGAGGGTTTGAAGAAGAGACAATTATAGAATCTCCTGAGTTGTAAGTGACACATGAGGATCACGGGGTCCAACACCTCACCTTGCACAGGACAGAGGAAGGAGATTGGAGATTCAGATCTTCTAGGTGAGGAAGAAGGGTGAACATTTCAGTAAAGGGCTTTCTTGATCATTTTATCAGAGCCTTAAATTAGGCAGGTTTTCTGAAAAATTTTTAAATGCGTTTGGGAAAAAGAAAAAGGAAGGAAAGCTCACCATTCAGTAGTTCAGCTCCAGATCTCCATAACACTTTCAAATGAAGGCATTACCACAGAGCACATTTTATTCCCAGAGACACTCTTGAGCTTGAGCAGAGGGGATTTGCATCTGTAAAAAGGACGGAGAGAAGGAGACAGCAAAGCTTAGCCTTTGTAACCATCACCAGAGCTGGAGGAGGGGAAAGCCTGAGGAAGGGGGTGTTTGACCCTCACCTGGGTAGCAAAGAGATTGGAGAAAAAAATATTTTACTCCAACAGGCCCACCTTCTTTTTGTTCCCCCAACTCTAGCAGTGAAATCAGAGCTGCAATCTCCTGTTGTCAGGGGCTAATACATAAATGAATAAAGGCCCAGATAAGATAACAACATCCACAACAACAACAAAACATGTAGCAGCATCAGGGGCAGGAAGGAACAGCGTCTGCTTTAATTAAAAATCTGCCTCCATTGATTTTTTTTTTAAAGGAACACATTTGTAGGGATATGAAGAAAATGCTTCCACCCCATCTTAGTTCAATGAGTGGTGTATGTCTGCTGTTAGCTACAAATAAGCCTTTGATCATTTTACTGCTGTCTGTAAAACTAAAATAATTTTCCTGTGTATTTTCCTTTTTTTTTCTCCTTTAAATTGGAAGCTTAAAGAGGGGAGTGGCAATAGATCTACTTGGAAAACCTCTGAATGAGGGTGGGAGAGAGAGCAGGGAGAGGAGAAATGAGAATAAACACACAAAGCTGCAAGAAGGGATCAGGCTGCCAGAGCCCAGGGGCTGAAAGAACCACCTGTACCAGCCTCAGCTGAGAAAACCCTAAATACTGTGCCTACTGCTCCAAGCTGCCTACACTCCTCTCCAAACACAACAATTAGATGCATGTTGGTATATTAAAATTGCAGGGAGGCACGCATTTGAGCCCAAATTTAACTGGAGAGCTTCATTGTGCTCACCTTCACAGGAAAACTGGGGGATGAGGGAGGAGGCAGTGTGGAAACTGCTGGTCCACAAGGAGGTGGGACATGGAGGACAGAGTTTTCCTTGTAGCAGGTGGCACTAAGCAGTGCAAAGCCAATCTCATGAAGATGGAGGTGGGAGTCAAAGAGCTGCCGTCCTTTCCAGGGTAAGAGCCTTGGTACATGCAGTGTGGGTCCCACCTCTACTGCCAACTTGCACGGTGTTTGTATGGAAATCACTCAGGTTTCCTGCTGTAAAATGAGCTTAAGACCACTTTGCCTGCCTCCCAGAGTCTCCTGAGGGTAAGCAGATTAAAGGTTTGGAAGCATGTGGGCACCGCAGCAGTCAGGAGCAAAGGCCAGCGCAGCACAGCCAGGGCTCAGGGGATGGAGAGCCAATTGCAGCCACCAGGGTTGGGTCCTGCTGCCTCCACGTGATACACAAGTGTGAGAAGCCCTTGCAGGTGGTGGTACTAAAGCAAAGGAGGCTTGTTGACTGGTCAAGGAGGGATTTTAAGGCAGCCTTTATCCACCTACCTCTCCCTACCTCACCAAGAGCAGCGAGGTTTGTCTCTGCTACTTTGTGCAAAATCCCTCCCTGTAGTCCTGATAGCATCAGTGACCCATCCTAGGGCTAGCCATGCTGCCCGATGTTAAGGGGAGGTCAGAAAAATAAAAATCAGTTTGTTGTAAAGTGCTGAGGAGTCTGGAGCTGGTCTTAGTGGGAAGGCAAGGGGAGCAGTCAGGAGGTGGGAGGGCACAAAGTGAGGCTTCTCTGCTGGACACTGTGGTTGCACAAACTGCTCAAGATCTCAGTGAATAGATCTGTGCCTTTTGGCCGTGGCTGTCTTTTTGCACCATCTCTGAGAGGTATTTTACCATGGATGTACATCATCATGACTGTCAGTTCTTGAATTCCCAAGGGTTTGAGAAGTGCACAAGGTAGAACATGGTGTGCCACCAAGCAGTTTCAGCTTCCTACCTTTAATCTGTGTGCCTCAGAGCTCAGTTTTTTGTAGTGGTTTCTGCTGAGGAGTAGAGCAGAAAGATTTTCTTTTCCCCAGAGGTGCTGTGGTATGGGACACACATCACAGGGTCAGAGTCCTGGAGCCTGCTCCTATGTGGCCTCACCTCCACTGGCTCCTCACATCCCATTCATAGGCAGCAATGTCAGTGTGAGAGTGTCCCTGCATGTGCATGTGTACCCACTGTATTAATACATATGTATGTGTATTTTTACATATCAGTTCTATAGGGCTCAGCAACATCAAAAGGAACCTGGATAATCAGAGCAGAAGATATAAAAGATCAAACAGAATATCTTTTAAACAGATCTGAGAAGCTTAATTTTCATCCAATGTTACTGCAGGAGCTTTTCCTTCTTTTTTTTCTCCCTCTCTCCATTTTTTTCCCACTTCCATGAGTTTCTTTGATCTGTTTTGATGTCTTTTTCAGCTCCTCTTTCAAAAAAATTCTTTTAAAACCTTTTTTTTGTGTGTGTTTCCTTTCCCCAAAAGTCATGGAGGCTTCTAAGAGTAAGAAAGTAGCTACATGCAGCATCTCCCCACACACTTTCCTCCCCACAATGCACATGCACTCCACAGTCCCTGTTCTGCTCAGAAACCTCTGACTCCAGGGCAGAGGGATGAAATTAAAGCTGCACTGAGTGAAATGTTATTTCCTTCATGTCAAGGGTTTTCAACTCAGTCACTTTTGAGTCTTGTTCAGGTTTTGAAATGGACTACATTTGTGGCAAAAGCTGTTCCCTCAGTTGTACGTCTAGCAAAAGGCCAACTTCACAGAGAGAAACCCAGCAGGCTTCATTTCAGACCTGTACTATCAGTTTGCATTGACAAGGATGTGAGTGTAGGGTCAGGTCACCTGAGTTTTCCCTTTGATTTCCTTAAGGCCTGGGCAAAGTTACTTAACTTTTTAGCCTAACTACTGAAGAAATTACTAACTTCTGCAAATCTGCTATGCCTATAGGCAACAAGGGAAAATTAAATTTCACCCGTGGATGAAAGTCACTGGAGAGGAAATGCTCTCTTCACAGCTCTACAACACATTTTTCCATTCTGGTTAGGAGCACTCCAGAACAACTCCCCTTAGTTCTCCAAAGTGGTTTGAGGCCTGGTGTCTCTTTAACAGCCTGCAGTATCAAGCTCCCATGCACAGCATTGAGCCATGCCGTGCTCAGATGTACCACCTCAACCTTGACACACTGGCACTGCATCCCAGCAGTTCTCCACAGGTCACCTGGACACATGTGGGGCAGCTGACATTCCCCATATGCTCCCAACAGCCTCAACTCTCCCAGCTGCCTATCCCATTCCTGCTTTTACTCCTCTTTCTGTAGCAGACACACTTGCAAAAAAGCCCTTCACCAGTGAAAGGAGCACTCACCAGCACTTCAGAGCAGGCTCTCCACAGCAGGCACCGAGCACAGGCAAGAGCTAAACAATATCAGTTGAGTGAAGTCAGGTGAATTTATGTGGCAGGGCACTGCAGGGGATGGCTGTCTGCTGGGCACAGGGCAGATAAAGCCAAAACTCTTTTTACATTAGCCTTAAGCAGGCTGCAAGCAACTTCTCAGGATGCCAAGGCTCACATTTCTGCATTAAGGCTCTCCCTCCCTCAACAGCTAGTGCCAAAGCAGTAGGAATGCTGGTCCTGTTCTTCTAATTAATATGATTTCGATCTCTCAGAGTGTCCTCAGAGCCCAGACAAAATGTAGAAAGTGTAAATACTTTACAGAGACACACAGACTCACAAGACTGCCTCTTCTTTCAAGCCGAGTTAGCCTTTCTTGCAGCAAGCAGATGCGCTCAGAGGAATGGAAAAAAAAAGAGACAACTATTACAGCAGAAGTTTTGTGTGAAACCAAAACTGCCCTGCAGATTGGAAATCTATTTTCAGTCATTCCAGTTCCTTCCAAAATACTAATAATAATAATTGAAGTTCTGAGGCTTTTCAAGTAATTTTTATCCACCAGCCTCCTCTGAAGTACAAAGCCAGCTCATGCCTGTCAGGCCAGCTGGGCTGAGCTCAATCTGAGACACAGGGTGCCAGAAATTTAATCCTGAATTTCCCAAATCTAATCGAAATGGCACAAGCCGTGATTAATAATTCAGTACTTTATTACTGATACGATGCCTCGGACTATCACAGCGTCTGAATAATTGATTTGCCAAGAGGGGCGACATGTCCTTTCCTAAAGCAGAGAAAGTTTGACCAAAGAGTTGCTGTGTAAAGCTGGCTAAATGTTTTTAAATAGTTTGAGACTAGATCTCTGACATTCACTTGGTGTCTAAGGACAAGCTGGAGAGAGGCAGACGGGAAGTTTAATACCATCCTCCACAGTACAGATCTTACGTCTAGAAGCAATGGGAAAGAAAGGTGAGAAAAGACTAGAAGACAAGGAAATGAGGTTACCAGAAGAAAACATCCTTATCCCACAAACCTATGCAGAGTATGAATATTAGCTACCTTGAGATTTGATTCATTAGATCTATATCCCCATTTTCCCTTGATGATCCCTTCTTTGACTAATGATGGTTCAGATCTGCTGAGTCTAATGGGTGGTGAATGCCAATAGAAGAGCGGAGCAAAATTTGGTGCAACACAGACAGACTTTGTATTTTCTCATCTTGGAAGGCTGACAAAAATCTGGATGACAGTCCTACTGTGCCTTAGGATTGGAGGTAAATCTGGGCTAGAATGGTGTTTCAAAGTTCCCCAGAACTGACAGTCCCATATCTGAGTCTTGAAAATGCCTAGAGGTTAACAGTCGGTATTTCAGTTTGAACAATGAACAAAATTTCCCTGTCCCATCAAAATTGGACCTCTGTTTTCCCATTTGTAAAATAGAGATCTTAAGAGCTGGTGCAGTGTTTTCCACATATTCCTGTGGATGGAGAAGAACTTGGAGTACTTTAAACCACTATCATCTTGATTGGCGTGGGATGGTAACAACACCATGGAGATAAAGTTCTGAAGCACCAGAGAGACCTTGGTGTGGCCCTGCATTTAGAAAATTTTTATTTGTACAGTTTCTCTCCTGCCATATATGCAAGGTGACAGGTCCTCCAGAAAGCAACCCCATCTTCATGCAATTTTGTTGAAATTTTCAGAGCAAATGCAGCCTCTGGGACCTTTAGGGAGGAAAACGCAGTAAAACAAAGCATTTTAGCTGCTAGCTTTAAAAACACTGCTCTGCCTTTTTTCTTCTCCACTTTATTTTAATACAGAATTTTGTACTTATAAAGCAAGTCACCCGCTGAGCTAGTAGCAAAGGGGTTAACATAATTGGGGCTGTTTTCTCCCCCTCTCCACTTTGCCTTTGGTAGTTAAATCGAAAGCAAGTGGTACTGCCTTATTACTATCATTGTGCTGAGATATTGCATTAAAGGAGTTTAGGGTTTCAAATTGAATGTCAAATATAATATCACAGTGGAAACTTGAAGTGCGCAGCTGAGCTGCTCAGCTCCAGAGGGTTAACGCCGCCCGCCCGTCTGCCCAATAGCACTCTGAGCCACTGATCTCCATTTCAGCCCACTGTGCTATCTTCAGATGCTCACCACGACTTGCAAGCAGGAGAAGGGGGCCCTGATGGATGTCAGGCAGCTGCAGATGGAGAGAAAGAGAGTTCAGTGTAACGAATTGATTGCTGGGGAATTGATTGGAGTTCTGTATTGCCTCAGCTGTAGCAGCCGATCATAACTAATCAACCCTTTGTCACTTCAGACTGGAGCAGCGTCATGCGTGGAGCAGGGATGGAGAGAATGTCTTTCATTTTCCTTGGTAGAAAAGTTCCTTGTTGGAAAAGAACCGTGGCCATTGCCATCTGATTTTTCTACCTCAGTGCTTAGAAGCTGAATAGTTTCAGGTTTGGAGTCATTTTCCAGGGGCATAGACACAATATTGTCAATGCTTTCCTTTGGGTTTTTTGGGCTTTTTTTTTTTTGCTTTCTTGGTCTGATTTATCTTTTTTTCTGCAGGGAACATTAATGAAGTATGCTGTATGATGGGAAAAATGCATAGTACCACATACAGGCTTAATACTGAAAACATGTTTTTATCCTCTTGTTAATGTGAACTAAAGTGTATTAAATCAAATCACTGAGAAAAGCAGATTAGGCCTATTCACAGTTTGGAGGAATCCATATGTAGCTTAGAGAACAAATTCCCATTGAAGCAAATTTTCGTTCAGTGCAATGAGTTGTCACAGTAATGAGTTCTTGGGGTAAATACTTTATTCTGGTACCTTTTCTTAAGTGGTTGGAGGACTGCCAGTGCTGTTCATTTTTCCAGCCTCACTGACATCATTGCAGTTATGTCCTCCTTTTACCAAAACTAGAGCTGTTTAGAAAACTGAACAGGCACTGCAAAATTATCTTTTAAGTGCTGTGAAAATCTTAGATTTAACCTTTGCTTTCAGTTTGGTAAAATAATTTGAAAGTGCCCTAGAAATATTGTTTATAGTCTTTGTGCATGATCAATTTGGGGATCAAGAACACTCTGTTCTCATCCTCCTTCTCTCCCTACTTTCCTTATAAACCCTCCCTGAATGTAACCTGAATATAGTGTATGACTGACAGGTGCCTCACTTCCTCATTCCCTGAAGGAACACCTCCTGGGGTGTCAGGCACAGTCTCAAACTGACATCTCAGGCTGCCCAGAGGGATTGGTTCACCATTTACTGATGGTAGGAGCTCATTAGCTGCTTGCCCTGATAACTGAGACAGTTAATGCAAGGTACACCCCATCTACCACATCATTCTCGTGAATGAAAACCTGGCAAAACCATCTGCTGTGCCTGTGCATATCTCGCAGACAGGACAAGGGAGACTTCGTCTCTCCAAATTCACTGTTCAGCAAAGAATTTAAATGTGTCCATGCAGCTCTTTGCTCTGCAGAGAACTGGGGCACGTGCTGGACTTAAAGTGTATGCTACTTTACTCTCAACTTCAGAAAGGGCTTCAAGTCACCTATGTGTGTCTATGCTTTGCTGGACATGAAAAGATCAAGTCAGATTTCCCTCAAGAAGAAGCACTGTTAATTACCAAAGAGCACTTTTGGCATAATCTTTTGCTTATAAAAATATCTACAAGCAATTATCAAATTAAAGTCCACTCACCACATGAATTGTGGTAGGCACAATTAACCCATTAAAAATAAAAGAGAATTTTGTTAATGTAGATGTGTAAAAGAGACATACCATTCCCAAAGCAGTTGGAAATGTATAGATAAAGCTACAGAGCAAGTCTGTTGAGAGTGAGAACATGTCATGTAGGAAACTCTTTGACCAACCCCACAAATGTGATGCAGTTTTTTCCTTTCATTACTCCGTGTCCTTGGAGTACAATGAAGAAAGATGGTAACTCTAGTTGATGTTGTGTCTTTGTGTTTGTTTACTATGTTGCACATCGTATTGTAAAAGATTAAAAAGAAAAGAAACCCAAAAACCTGTGGGGTTAAGTTAGAATTCTATAGCCCTGTTGGGAAATAACATGGCAGGAGCAGCAGGCTCATCCTACAGATGCATTATATTTTGTGACAAACTCTGGTGCATGCAGAACATCCATCAATCATTGAGATAATTTTCCATCTCATCAATTATGCAAATTAAACCAGAAAAACTATGTTCAAATAACGCTAAGGGCCTGACATAAACCCAGGAAAGCGAGGCAGCTTGGAGCAAAGGTTGAAATCCTGCCTTCCCTCTGCCCTGCCATGCACTGGCTTTTCAGGAGACAGGCTGCGCATGACCGCTGTGGCATCCTGCCAGCAGCTCCAGTATCAGCAAACCATGCCATGGCTGCTAACAGGAGCTCGAGGGACAGACCTCCAGGTTCCTGTGTCTGATACTCAATATCCATTCTTTCTAGCCTGGTTCAGGCCAGGACCTACCTGAGGTGGTTATGAGGGTGTCCCATGGTCTTTGACACCTGAATACTGTGATGGACATGTACAGTCTTAGCTATGACCCACCCACTGGGTATGTGAGGTCAGAGGGTGGGGGGAGAAGCCCCAGCTCTCAGTGCCTGAGTTTATCACACAAAGAAGCACCAGCAGGATGAAATTTGTCCTAGTGTGGTGGTTCTGCATGTCTCACACATTACTTAGTCCCACTTTTCTAGTTTTGCTCTACCATGACATGAATGGAGACACACCTGGGGAGAGGAAATACAGACATTCTGAAAGAGTGGCATGGGGCTTACACAAGTGGCAAGTGGAAGATATTGTCATTCTCCCAGCAGATCTTCCTCAAAGGCAGAGCAGCATAGTGCGAGTTAAATACCTCAGAGCTCAAAGCTCGAAGTGACAAGAATGACAGTGGATAAGACATTTGTTAGCTTTTCAGGGCTTTGGAGCAATCTTGCAATCAAAACTGCTGTCTTCTCATTGATGCCGTGTTGTCACCATGAAGCCTTGAGGAACTACAAACATCAGTGTGGATAACATAAAGTAACTGCTAAGTCATGGGATAAGGAAGCCTCTCCAATATGCTGGTTACTTAATAATATTATTATTGTTGTTCTTGATGTTTTTAAAAAATAACAATAATAGCCACCAGCATACTGCTGGGCTTCACCTTCTTCAATTTTGTTTGCTACAAAATCAAGGCAGTGATTTCTTTGATTGAGTTTTGACTGAATGTGTATCTGCAGGGTATACATCTGTACCTGAGAAAATCTCTCTTGGCTGCCTCTGCAGTCAATGAGCAATATGGTCAGTGGAGTCTGATCAAGATTCATTTCAGTTCAAAGTAGGTCCCATCCTTTGGTCACACGAATTGTATCCTACATAATATTGACTGCATCGATGAGATCTCATTTTCTGTCAGGGCATCTGGACACCATTTGTACAATGTCTCAAACATTCACACCTACACTATAAAACCTGCTGTTAGCTGGGATCCATTTCATGATTGTTCTAGGTCTGAAGTATCTAGTTTTAAACTATTCCAGACTCATTTAAAACTACAGAGAGAGCAAATCAGCGATGGTGACATCTCTTTGGTGACAGTTCTCTGTTTGTGCAGCAATCTACTCTTGGAAATTCAAAACTTCTTCCATAGAAACGTACTAGTTTTCATCAACAGTGGAATGATGCCTTCTCAGGTAGTATATAGAGCAGTTTTGCTGCAAGAGGATTCAAAAGAAAAGGCACAGAGGAGTAAAGGTTATCCAGTCAAAAAGAAAAGATTTTCAGACAGAAGGAAAAAAACAATGTAGTTCCCTTGCCAAAGGACAAAATGTTTTTTCATTTCAAAGGCAAGCATAATAAGACAAAAATCTTATTAAAAAACAACAACAACAACAACAACAACAAACCTTTCTGTCTATTTAGCTACTTATCTATCTATCTACCAGAAAACTTGGGGAAAAATACAGACAATCAGAAAGATCACTTTTATCAATGTACTCACATCAGAAAACTTATTTTATCCTCCAAATTATTACTAGTGAAGGTGTTTGGTTGGTTTTTAAATCCTGCACCTCCATTTCTGATCACAAATGCATTGCTTGTACTCCCCGTTGGTTACACTCCACATTTGGTATGCGACCACCAGCTCTTAAATATAAGTGAAGAACTATACTCCACTGATTTGTGTCAGTGAAGCTGTGTTTGGGAGATAATTGTTCACTAGGTTTATTTATTACAGTCACTCTCACAGGATCTGCATCACAGTATGGTCACAGCATGTCTCTGGAAATAAAGCAAAATGAATTGTATAAATAAATCGGGTACATTAACTCAACATGAGCTTTGCAGGAGCAATATAGTCAATAGAACATACTAGTAAAAGTGACAGGACATTATATATTCAATGACACATGCTAACGAAGGTAACAAGAAGCATTTATTCCATAAAGCATACAAATATCATGTAGAGACAGAGGAAGTTTGAGTCATATCCAATTAAAATGGCTCATTTCTGGCAGGTCAGCTGCACTTGACAGATGTCCTCATATACAGCAGCACCTTGCAATGATCTTTGTACCCAGCCCAACTCATCTCTCATTAGCAAGGTATTTCATTACCAGTCTGTGGGACCATCCTCTCAGCATTGCTGATTTCTGTCTGCCCAGCAGAAATGCTGTCTAAGCCAAGAGCTTCCTGTAGGTGACTGTCTAGCCAGAGATGGAACTTGGCACTCAGTTAAACCCACCTACTCATGAGGCACCTGAGGCCCTTGCAGCCACATTTCCTGAATGCTACTCACTGCACTCTTTTGTGAGAAGGCAGCTGTACAACTTTTAAGACTTTTTTTTTTTCACTTTTTGTCCTTCCTTCTCTTACTCTTTACCTCATGAAAACCACCTAGCAGGATTCCAATATCTGTTTTTCCTTTTGGAGAATATCAGCCGACAGCAAGATCTTCTGTGCTGACTGGAGTGCACAGGAATAGGGAGAGGAAGATATTACAAATGTTCTGCTTCTCTCACTGGGAAACAATCCCTCTGCTTTACACAATCCTACTCAGTTATGTGAAGAGCTACCACAGAGAAAAAGGGGAACTTCTCAAGTGTTTGTTTGTGAGGTAGAGGTACACATTACGTCCACAATGACTTATGACTGTGTTCAAAAATACAAGCATACTTAGGTAGTTCTTTGCAACTACAGGACTTATTCAGAGAACTTAGCTCTGGGACAGCTGCCAGTGACCACAGTAGCACCCCCACATTCACCAGCAAATTAAATAAGAAAAGAGCCGATTTGTGCATTGGTTTTGCCAGAATGCTGGAGGGTTCGTGTAGTTTAGCTACTAGACCATAAAAAGTACTTAGCAATTCTTTCATTCTCTTCCTTCATACTCAGCTTGATTCTCTCAGCCACAGGTTTTAATTAGACAAAAACTTTGTTTTGACTGCTTTCAGGCCATGAAAATTTTGTAGAAGTAGAACAGAAGTGATTATAGACTCAATGAAGGAATGGATGGTTGCACTGTACAGGAACTATGTGTGTGTATATATACGTACTAATGTAGTTGACATAATTCAGATGGAAATAAAAGTATCAGAAACATCCTGCTGCAGCTCCAACCTAGCTGGAAAAAAAAAGGATTTTTTTTCTTATTTAGAAAACATACAAATTGTGTATAGTATGGTTCATCTCGCTACTTCCCATTCCTTCCCTTTTCTCATACTTATTATTCCCTTTTATAAGTGGTTAACACTTAATCCCCAAACTGATGAGAAAAAACATGATTTCAAGGATTACATTTCCATTTTTATTTAATATAAACCACAGAATTAAGCCCAGGGAATTCTTTATCCCATCAATTAATGAATGGCTCAGTGATGTACTTTTTAGGTAGCTGTCCATAACTGACCTTTCCCATTCGGCATTCCTGTTACCTCCAACACTCTTCCCTCACACATCCACTTTGGCCAAGGCCAGAGGCATCTGCTTTTCAGCACACCAGTAAGGGAGAAAGTTGATTCCTGTTTCTATGTCCTCTGAACCAAATGATACCCACACCATCACACACCCTTTAGCTAATGAAAACCTTACCCGAATCACTACAGTTGGCAAAATCAACCTGTGATTTATGTTCATTAATATCATGAACATTACTGTGAAATTTTTCACTCTGGCACTGTCTTTTTCAAGCAATTATACATGAATGACTTCCACCAAAAACTCTTCTGTCACAGCAACAGGAAAGCCATTTTCGGAAAATGTGGTTACTCTGCCTCAGCTTGGAGCAGAAGTCAATGGGCGCCGCTCTCTAGATTTATAAGCATTTCTTAGAATTAATTTATCTGTGAAGTCTAGCGTCTTCAGCGTAGTTGTACCTGTCAGATACAAATGATTCAGCTAAGCAAGATGAAAACCCAATACGTCGATATGATCTACTGTAGAAACAGGTTCTTTTCCTTTCCCCTTTTTCCAATATTAGCTAACTAAGTCTCCATCCAGATACAAAGAAACAAAAGAAACCACACAATATAACCAATAACGTTCAAATGCAATATTTCATAGTAGTCTGACCAATGGGGTGAGAAATTCTTATGAAAGCAACATTGTTTTCAGCATCTCAGCTACGCATGCTTTTCCAGACATCCATAAAGATCTTCATTGCCATGGTGATGTTGGTATCTTTCTGGCCCAAACTGAGATAGGTTCATCCTGGGATTCTGTCCCTTTGTCACACTTTTCACTTGTGGTTTTTTTGTTGTTGTTTTGGTTTTGGTTTTGTTTTTTTGGATTTTTTTGGGTTTTTTTGGGGTTTTTTTTCTTGTTGTTGGTTGGTTGGTTGGTTGGTTTTTTTGGTGGTGGTGGTGGTGGTGGTTTTTTGAGGGTTGTTTTTCTATTTTTTTTTTCACAGTACAACTGTGGTAACTGGAGGACTATAGCAGATACAGTTTGATCTTACAGGGCTTTTTTATTAATTCACAGCAGCAAAGTTAAGATCTCATATTCTAATTTGTAGGAGGTAATCTTCAGAAATGAAATTTGCTGAACGCTCATTTTGTATCCCTCTTATGTCAGATGCTAGGAGGAGATGGAGCACCTTGTATCCACTGCTGTAAGAGCCTAAGATTAGAAGGAAAAGATACTGCTCGTATTTCCATTTAATTTTCATTTGGTCTGGGCTTCGAGGCCAGTTTGTCTTCTATCGTTCCATAAGCACATCAGCAGTGAGCCATGCGGCACCGAAAAGGTTTTGAAAAAGCTGCCCCCAGATTTTAGCATCTCCACAGTAAATATACGGCATATGCAGAACAAAGGTGCAGCTATGTGCAGCGGTGATATTACTCAGTGTGTAGATCGTCCTCTTTTGAGGACCAAAATGAAATGAGTGTAACTGAACACACAAGTCAGAGAAAGACATAGCAAAGGTTTTCAAAGAAAGGTACTTATCACTTCAAGCAGTGAAGTCCTGATAGCTCTATATGAATGGGAGGGGGCAAATTGAAGATGTGGCATTCTTGAGAGCACCAAATAAATTGCAATTAAGAGAAGGCTGAACATGAAGAACACCTCATAGAGTGTGACAACTATGAGATTTTCTTTTGATGGTGGAAGTATGGTCTTTCCAGTGAAGTGGCAGAGGCACTTCTGATTATGTTGTCTAATTTGAAATTGGATTGGACTAAGTAGTTAATTTTCAGTAACAACAAGCTGTGATGAAACTTAGGTGAGTGAAGTTATTCTAATGGGCTTTGGGAACAGAAAGAGGAAAGAGTCTACTGTGATGATCAAAGAGTTCTAGTATGGGCATTGCTGTGCAACAAATTGTTCATTAAAACAGTAACTACTTCTGTCTAATTATTATACTTTAACATTTCTGAGCACCGACAAAAAAAAATCCTATTAGCAGCCTACCTCTGTCCTCTGCATTTTTCACCCTATCCACCTACAATGAGAAGAGAACTCTGATCTCAATAGCTACATTATCCTTCTAAAAGTAGCCCTTCATGCTAAATCTCAACCCTAACACAATCATATCCTATCTGAGGAAAGTCTGCTGCCACTACCAGCCCAACCCTTAATGTATAAATAATGAGGAAAGTGAGGGAAAAACACATGGTTAGTGGAATAGAAGCCATAATAATAATAATAATAATAATCAATCACTTCCCTTACAGATTATGATTTTAAGATCAAAAAGTACATTATAAACATTGAACTATTAAAGTTGCACAGGCTTTGATAACCTGTGTTCTCGGGATTTGCATTCTGTAGTGCTTACTACTAACACTATTAATAATACTGCTTTGCATTAGAACAGCAAATAGAGATCTTAATCAGGGCCTGGAGGCCTCTTTCACTAGATCTCACAAACATATATCATTAAAACAATGACTAGTTTCAGACCTACAGCTTTACAGGGTTTTTGTGGGATTTATCTCACCTTTCACTACCCAAAAGCAGGGATCACAAGGTTGCAAAATGAGCATGACTGTCCTAGTTAGCAGCAGACAAGCTGTGTTTCTGTTAGCCACAACTTACTGGGCTTCTCAAAGGAAAGAAGCATGAGGGCTAGGATACCCAGGGACCAAGATAATATGATCTTATGGGTCTTTAAATGTTGTAAATCCTTGAAATGCGATGGTCTGATTTGTGTGTGTGTGTGTGTGTGTACTTGAAATGGTTTGTGTGTCCATCTGCACATAGAGAGAAATGTATATACAGATAGATGGATATTTTTATATGACTCATTCCTATATTGCCATTCCTTAATGGATGCTATTTGCTTCTTTTGAAACCATCCCTGACTAGCATATCAATCCATATTATGTAGACATCATTGAAACAGGCATAACAAGAAGCAATGGCTTGAATCCTAAAAAGGAAACATTTAGCTTAGACATTAGTTAAAAAAAAATCTTAATGATAAGGCCAATTAGGCACCAGAATGAGGCACTGGAGGTGTTTTCAAAGGAGGTTAGAAAAAGGACTTACATCAGAGGTGAGGGAGAAAATTATGCTTGTAAGAGAAGTGTTCCAGGAAGACAGAGATGGAGAGAGAGAGAGAGAGTCAGATAAGTTTGTGTGTGTGCATACATACATATATATGTAACATGCATAAACATCATTGTGCACTTTGTATGTATATTTACATATATATACATATATGTACAGATGTGCATAAATTATAGGCCCTACATGAATTTGCCCACTAAATATTTGTAAAATATAACCTACAAAATCAAGTAAAGCAGAAAGTTTTATTTGTCTGCCAATTTGACTGTTCAAGAGCCTTTTTATACTTGATAAAAAGCAAAGTTTCTAGAGTTGGAATGAAGTATGGTGAAGTAGCACCTTTATTTCTTGGCTCCCAGGCAGTGACTTCTTCAGTGGTTAATGATGTCTGTAAGGGTTCTTAGTCCATATCTACCGAGCAGGTACAGAAATGTCCTAGTCTGATCTTCAGTAGTTCTCCACATCAGTGCTGCAAGCCCTGCTTAATTGTTATCTCTGAAAAAGCCTTCTTTTATTTGACTCTTAGCCTAGTTCCTCTCTGTGTCTGCCCTCTTCAACAATGCGATTTTCTTTAGTTCTTTGCTCTCTTTCCTCTCTCTGGGATAGAGGCAAATACAGACAGAGGGAGATTTTCTCTCCAATTTAGAAGTAGTTTTTGTATGAGGAGCTAAGGAAGCATGATGAAGCACACCACTTTACCTGACTTTACAGTAAAAAGAAACTTTTATATAGGTTGTGTGTATCTGTGAAGATCACCGCCCTCTGGGTCCAAGCGTTGTTTGGTCTTTAAGAAACCATTTTGTAATCCTGACACATTTAGTGATCTCAAGATGGGTAAAAAAGGTGTGCAAGGTGTCACAGAGGTACTTTTGTGTACCTGCTTCAGCACAACTTCCATCTGAAAACACCCAAACAGAACCTACTCCACTTCCATCTGCTTCCAGCTCAGCTTCAAGGCTCAGGTTGTCAAGCAAATCTTCCCTGGCCTAGCCAAGCCTGTATGCACATGCCTCATTTTAGGACTAGAGTAAATCCTGTTGATTTCCAGGGAATAATGATCAAAGCTGGTCACAGAAAGCAAAAAGTGGTGTGCCCCAGGCCACAGAAATTGGTGTCAGAACCAGAGCTAATTCCAAACCTCCCAAATCCCAGATATTGCCATAACTGCTTGAAAGCCCATGTTATGCTACAGGAAAGGGCCATGCTGTTTGTGACCAATATCAAGTATGTCCAAAAATCCTAGGCTGTGATAGCATAGGGAGAAGGTGGAGGAAGAAAGTCCTGCTCACTCTAAATCAATCCCTGTCCCTGAAAATGAGATGAGCTTTGTAGATGTTCATGGCATTCCTAGACATTTCTCCCAAACAGCCAGCCCTTCCATGCCAGGGCAGTCTGATACCCAGCACTACTTCATTCTGATTTTCTTAGAAAAGGAGAGTGAAAAAAAAAATCTGGATGGCAGCCTCTGGCACTCAGCTCTTCATATTTCTCTCACTTACTCTTCCTGTCTTTCCTCTTTTTATTTCTTTTGGACTGTAAGTTTCTTTCCAGCTGGAAAGGGCCAAAATATATCTGTTAGACATGCACAGAAAAAGCCATCATTGTGGAAGAAAAAGATATGCAGATATAACGACACACCTTTGGGCTCTGTCGAACTAAACACTGGGATGTTTGTGTGTGTAAGTGCACAGAGAACATGCATACACATGTGGGTATGTCCATTTAATTTTCCAAAGCACAAACAAACAGCCTCCAAATTTCCCCTCCCGCAGGCAGGGGGAGAACACCCAGCCTCAGCCCACTGGTGTCCTCCACCAGCATATTTGATGAGCAGTAACAGAGTGTCTCCTCTACACTATCTTCCACCAGTTTAACTTCCTGAACTTCCCTACCCTGAAGCAACCTGACAACCTGGGAGATCCTTATATCCTTAACAGTTACATTTATTCAATTAACTAGACAAGGTGTTGGAAAATAAGCTTTTAGACCACAAAAGTGCCTGTGAAAGATGCATTCTTCCTTGCAGAGTTCATTTGGGCTGGTGTAGATCCAGCCCAGCTATCCTGAAATCCGCTGTGCTGTTCCAGATTTACACCTCAGCAGCACATGGTCCTGTCATGGGAAGTGGAATTCAAATAGTGTATGGGCAGTGTAAGATGCCACAGAAAGGATGGATTTGGTCAGATGGACAGGTTTGTCTGTGACTGCTTACCTGTAATTCCTGGACAACAAATTTATTTCAGAGGGAATCTGTGGAATTCATTTCATCATCACGTTTTCTGTAATTCCCTGACAGGAGCTGGACAGTTCTGTGTATTTATGAGTAAAGGTGATGGAGACAAGTGATTTTGGGGCAGTGTAAAAGCTGAGAGCAGAGGTCTGATACAGCTTTGCATGGTGAGATCATTGTATGGTTTCCTCCTACAAACAAGCCATGACCTCCATTGCAGACACACTCTATCCCACAGGAGATCAGCTTTGGCAAGATACTGTTTTTCCTTCTCCCAAAATCACATAGTGAAAAACCCATGAGAAACCACAGTTAAAGACACAAAATCTCCCAGTGCTTCACTATGCAGGCAGTTATTCACCTTACAGTCTTTCTTTTCAGCACAAAATGAGACTTCTCATTCACCTAAATCAGAAATGGCCAAAAAAAAACCTGTTTCTTCCCTTCCCCACTGATTTGGGCTGCTGTGGACTCAAAAGAGGAGCACGTCTCTCTGACAGAGCTTTGTCACTAACTAATTGCACCCTACTGCCCAACAGTGTAGCTCTTCTGGTGCAGACCTGCTTTCCATAAGGAAGATTAATAGGCAAACCCTGCCCTCAGCTGGGCTCTTTACTTTGGCTTCTTTTCCTTCTGTCTTTAGTGTTATTTTCTGTAATAAATGTTTTAAATTATTTGCAAACTTGGTAAATTAGATTCATTTATAGTGCCATTTAAAATAACTAAATAAATGTGCTGAACACTACTTAGGAAAGAGCTAGACCATGTCTTCCCAATCTCAGATAGGGATAAGATCTGTGAAACTCAGATGAGCTGATGTCTTAGTTAATGGCAGGATTGGGGTGTCTAGATACAGATTCTTTTCAAATAATGATTATGATACCCTATATTTGCCTAGTCCTTTCCACTCCAGCATTCCTCATGGCACATCCCAAATGTCTCCTCAACCCCCAAAGCACAGATTCTTTATTCCTATTCAGCTAAATCTTTCTCCTCTGCCATGGGCTTTTGCTTGAGTTAAGACTTCAAGACACGCTCCTATGTACACTCTGGTTTTGCTTTATATGGTACTCAGAGGCAGTTTCCTCTGGGATGTAATACATCAGCTGTTTCAGCAAGGGAAAGCCACATATCTGCCCAGGGGTCTGCTCTCCAGCTGCTATAAGTCAATGGAGATGCTCTACTGGGCAGAAAAGGAATCCCTTAAACACAATTCTAGGAACAAGGCAAGGAAGCCTTTGCAGTCTGCATAGTAAGGGCATTTTGTGTTACTTTTTTTCTCCTGGACAACAAGCCACCCGCCTAGCAGACCTGCCAAAAGGCCTGAGGAGGATTTATGTAATTCAGTTTGGACAATGTCTCTCACCTTGGCTTGAGCTGGTAGGAAAACTTTCACAATTTTGATTAATATTTTCCTTTCTCATAAGCTTGTCTTCCAATTAGACATTGCAGAAATATTCTTGCTGAAGTTCTTGAAATTGTAAACTTGTTTTTTGATCAGCCTGCTCACAGCCTGAGAAATAGTGTCAGTATTTCCTTCTCCCTCAGCCAGTTTAAGACCCTTTGTTTAAGGGCAATTGTCCTCCAAGGAGAGAATGCAAAGCCCAGGAAGACTGATGAGCAGCACTTGGCTGTTTGCAGAGCAGTGTCAGGCATCAATAGGCTCTGCAAGGGAGAACAGGCAACAGCAGTGCCAACAGATACCTGTTCTCTATCTGTGTCCAATGTCTCACACCTCTCTCTCCTGCTTTCACTCATCTCTCAGTAAAACCTCTTTTTTAACACGATTTAATTGCTACTGCACAAAGCACTGATAGAGAGTTAGCTGACCCCAGTGTACAAACCTGCTTCACAGGGTTGGAAAGGGGATAAAAAAAGAAAAGCCTTGAAAGGGTGATCTTCCACAGTGCATTTCAGCAAGTCCCCAGGATGTCTGATTTTTGGCACATTCCTGTTACACCCAGGGCCTGCACCAAGTCGGGAAGAAGGGCAGACTGTACTTTATCCACATCTGCACAGTGAACTGCAAGGATGTGACACTGTGGGTGGAAGAACAAAATAAAATTCAGTTTCTTGTCTTCCTCTGGCTATCCTCACTCTCACAGAAAAGGAAAGCCTGTGACAGGTCCAATAGAAAAGCTTCCTCACATCTTTTTCAGGTGTTAGGACGGGCATCCTCTTCTGGAAATATCCCCCCGGAAGGGCCTGTCCATCGGCCAAATAAGAGATGTCATGTTGCCTGTCCTATGCCTGGTTTCTTAAGGGCCAGTACAGCTACAAACACTTCCTGCTGTCATGTCACCTCAAATTGTCACCCTTCTCAACTCGGAAATGCAAATTACTCCAAACCCAAGTGCTGACCTGCCATTCCCCTGATATACTGGGGAGCAAATGATACGGACATCTGCATTCTTGTCTGCTGCCACCTCTGCCACGGTTTCCTGCAGAGGGAAAAAAAAACATAGATATCTTGTTTATAGCCCTCCTTATAACCCGCCTTTCATCTTGCAGCTTGGCTGAATCTGGAGCTTCTCAGAAGCTCTGTGGTTACTAACTGAACCAAGCAAACTTCAGAGGGAATAAAAAGGGTCATGAAGGATTTCAGCAGTCTCTCCACACCTTAGCTGAACCAGAGATCACCCCTCCCACTCTACCTTGGATCCAGTGTTTTGATGTAGCTTTGCACAGACAGCCAAGCAGTTTACTCTCAAATTCAAAGTTTAGGGCATTTTTGAGGGTATAAGAAACCAGTAAAGGAACTAAAATATACAGGAAGATAGACCCTTGTGTGAATAAAACTAGCTTACAGCTAATGAAATAATGCTTCTGAATGCTTGTGCTTCCCTTAGGTTTCCTTCGTGCTGCTGGGAATATGCGACATATTAGTTATGTTCTCATTAGTGTAGCTCTGAGACAGGTTTGTGTTCTCCATTTAGCTCTGTCTTTTTTATCAGTTCTCTGTAGCTCCACACTCACACTGAGCAGGCTCAGACCCCTCATTGTTGGGCAGTAATGAGGGAGAGGAATTACAACTGGCTTTTGTAGGAACATGGCTGTCCTCATCAGGAATCACCATGCTGGGCTAGTGAATGAAAGGAGTGGATATATGCTCCCTCATTTGCCCTTATTTGCCCTCATTTGCCCTTTCCCATGTGTTGATGGGGTACAATCTTAGTGGGCTTTGGAAGCTGGAGTTAGGGGACAAGTGATACAAGCAGATGTATGCCGAAAGCTAAGGAATGCTTTTCTTTTTTTCTTTTCATTATTATTTCCTTTT
>VZRZ01008135.1:446834-575158 GCA_013398175.1 Climacteris rufus | reverse complement strand
GGCAGCCCGAATGGCCTTGGGTGAGTACAGAGTGGTAGTGTTATGTCTATAGAAAACAGCAACCAACGAGATATAAAGCATACACGCCAGACAATGCAGGATTTGAAAAATATAAGGGTTAAACCTAAGGCAACAAGAAGGAAAGAAGACAATACTCATTTTCTTTCCCTGAAAAGAAAAGTAGGCACAATTGGAAGCAGCATATGCCCAGACTGTGACTCCTGTTCTTCAGCCAAAATAAAGTCTGAAAATAATTTGCATCAATAAGCATTATCAAGGACCATCTGGAACACACATGTACTGAAAAGTGAGCAAATACCTTCAGAGCAGTGGATAAATACCTTAGTTTCATTTCTTATATATTTGTTGTATGGCTAAGATCATTTAGCTTATGAATTCAAAAGGCATTTATTGACGCTGTAGCAAGGGCCCACTGCACAAAGCTTAGGAAACTCAAAATGCTGAAGCCAGCAGAAAAGGTCCTTCAACCTCCAATAAACATAAGTACATTTTCCATCTCTTATTATTAGGCTTTCACTGTATCTGAGTGGTTTACAATTTCTCATTGTCTTTAATTGTTTTCTTTGCCTAAATTTAATGATAATAAAGAGGGGTTTCAAGGATCACATTTTTTTGTGTTACAGATATTCAAATTCCATGCCCACTTTTTCTTTTTAATGATCAAAACCAGTTTTGGTTTCGTTGTTAGGTTGTTTTGTTTTTTTTTTTTTTTCCTGAAGTTTTGATAGCTCCAAAAGAGCTGTGAAGTTTATCCTCCAACTTTCCAAATAAATTCACTGCTGGCCCGTTAATAATAAAGCATAAGAAAATTTCAACCCTCAAAGGTAATTTTGGGGGAAAGTTATAAACCACTGAAAACAGCAGCTTATAATGAAAGTGTCATCTCAACCATAAAAGGTACCTCAGTGCTCCGAACAAGCACCGTAAAACATGATTGAAAGGGAGTTTAGAGATATTGCTAATGGCTCTGACATAAGGAGTGTAGCTATAAAAGATGAAAAGATGCATGGCTAAAACTGCCCACCACAAGTCTTTGAAGAGCATCTGACTACCCAGGCATGCCAGAGACAGCGATTGCTGATGGACCTGGTCATGCAAATCTGCTCAGACAGAGACACCTTCAAACACCCCATGCTTTTACTTCCTCTGAAAGTGATGAAATGTTCAGCAGAGACACAGCTCACCTCCCCAGGCTCATCTTGGATGGCATTTGAAGGATGGGCATGGCCAGCAGTGAGGTTGGACTGTGGCACTCAGCCTCTAGGTCTGGAGGACTAATGTGGCCTGTGGTTGTAAAATCCCAACGTGTCATCAATCGACTTTCTGGGTTTCAACAGCTTGGTGCCATGCTCACGAAATTGTGTCATTTTGTTTGGAATGGAAGGCTGGAGAACATGCAGTCTAGCCTCCTGCTCACAGCAGGCAAACTTCAAAGTTAGTTTTGAAGTAGCTCTGCTATTCCTATTTAAGCCAGGTGATCTAAAGTGTAATTAATATGTGCAAAATAATTCTACAAGCTGAAAGTCATTTCATGGACTTTCAGAGTTCGCATTTGGCCATGCTTATTTTGCACCATGGTCCTTATGATATCTTTAGTGAAACGGGTGCTGGTCTGTGCTGAGATTCAGTCAGGAGGACTGCTTGGTTAAATTTATCCTACCCTTCAGGGAGCAAATTCTGAGTAGGAGCTATATTTTGAATATCTGTAGGTCAAGGTTATGCATGACCATGACTATGCATTTTATTTAGGCCATTTCAAAAAATGGATTGTAAGGTAAAGCTGTGTTGAAGGCTATGAGGAAGAATTATTTTTTATTTAATCACTGTTCAGCAGCTGAAATAATAACAACAAGGAGAGCTGTGCCTTGGGGGAAACTACTTTTACTTCACTGCTAGTTTTCTGCCTGAGACCCCTCTGTTTCTCATTCTTAGTAACTCCGTCTTAGAGATATGAAAAACAACACATGTACCTAAAAGCCTGTGCCATGGGTTAACCCTGGCTGGACACCAGGTGCTAACCAAGCCACTCTATCACTCCAGTTGTCAGCTGGTCAGGGGAGAGAAAAAATACCACAACAGGCTCCTGGGTCAAATAAGGACAGGGGGAGATCACTCAGCAGTTACCAACACAGGCAAAGCAGACAATTCTCAGAGAAATTTATTTAATTTATTACAAATCAAATCGGAAGAGGGCAATGCAAAATTAAAAACAAATCTTAAAACAACTTCACCTCACCCCTTCTTTCTTCCTTGGTTTAACTTAATTCCCTATTTCTGGCTGTTGTGTGTTCACAGCAAGTTGTCTCTGTGCTCTTTACTCCGCAGGGGCTGGACTCCTCCCACTCTCCCCCTGCTCCAGGGTGGGGTCACTCCCACCACAGATAGTCCTACAAGAATTGGTCCAGCATGGGTCCTTCCCAAAGGGTCAGTCCTTCAGGAGCAAACTGTTCCAGCATGGATCTCTTCAATAGGGTCAGTCCTTCAGGAACAGACTGTTCTGGTGTGGGTCACCCATGGGGTCCCATCAGCTGACATTGGCTGTACGAGAGGTAGGGGAGCTTCTGGCACCTTACCACAGAAAGTAGCCCTGCAGCCCCCCACTACCAAAATCTTGGTACTCAAACCACATACAGTCTGACTTTGTAGAACCCCTCCTGTGTACAAGCTGCCCAGACTTGAAAACGTGGAGAGTTTTCTAAAGTCTTCAAATGTTGACAAGTGTATTTCTGAATATGTTCCCAAATATTATCAGAGGATCAAAGCTCCAGACATTTTCTTGGTGTTTATTAGTAATTTCAAGGACTCCAAAAATATAAGTCAGACCTAAAGATGTCGTGAGGTTTTACTCATTTAATAACAGAGTTTAAGTTCCTTTATTTGTCTCCTGCTGAGCCTTTAGCTTGAACTTGGGTCACTTTCAAACTTTGGTACACTCCTGAGGTCTAAAAAACCAGGGATTTATTGAACAAGAAAGAAAAAAAAATCTCAAGTGTGCACATGACAGCAGAGGGCAAGGCCTCAAACAGCTTGAGATTGCTGTAAAAATCCTGATGGGTTTCTAAGCCCTATCATTGTCGCAACCCTCTAGCAGGCACTACTCCTTGTAGCCAGTTATGTTCCTTGTGGGAAGCTGCAGAGCACGCAGCCTTTCCCAGGGGCCAAGAGGTGAGTGTCTCAGGCAAGATGTTAGCTTGACTTTTTTTAGAACAATTTCATATGAATTCTTCAAAGACAAAAAGAATAACTAAATGTAAAACTAATTCTCTCTATTTTTCAAAAGATTTCTGAGTTTACCCTTGCTCCTCGTCTTTGTAGTTAGCATCTCCTTTTCTTCCTCCCTCCCTTGGGCAAGGATGGTGCTTAACATTGAAGATGATCTGCCCTATTTCCCTCCAGCAGAGTGAGGAAGATGGAAAAGCAGGGCCAGGAGAAGACTCTAGTTCAGTAGTAACAAGAACACCTCTGAAAAGTTGGGGAGGTAGTTTCATTCTTTAGGTCATGGTGGCCTTCTCGGGTTGTGCTGGGTGCTTCTCAGAGACTGTCCAGGACATAAGGATACCCTAAAGCTGAGTATTCTAGGTGTCAGCATGCCAGTCAAGGGCTGCTCAGTTGTCAGGCATCACCTTCTGCTCTACCACCTATTTTCCATCTCCTGCAGCAGCAGGAGGTGCTTGGGGTCCAAATCAGCTTCTGCCCAGTTCCACACCTGGAGCTCTGATGTACCTGGGCTGGGAAAGGATAATTGGGAGATGCTACTTTCCTGCAGCCTTGGGAGATTGCCTTCCACTGCTGTAGGGTCATCTCCTTCCCAGCCTCAGGACTAAGATGTTCACAGAGGTGACCTGCCTGCACCAGTTACCCACAGTTACCAGGGTAGGCTGATATGGAGGTGAGAAATACTCTGCCTCTCCAAGCTCTCTTCCTCTCAGCAGTGCCCTTCACCCTTGGCATTATCCTCATACCCTTCTACTGGGAGAACAGGACTTTGTGAGTACATAGCTCTTTTATAGAATCACAGAATCATCAAGGATGGAAAAGATCTCAGAGTTCATAGAGTCCAAATATTAACCCAGCACCACCATGTTCACTGATAAACCATGTCCCCGAATGCCACATCGACATACCTTTTGAACACTTCTAGGGATGGTGATTCCACCACTTCCCTGGACAGTCTGTTCCAAAGCCTGACCACCCTTTCACTGAAGAATTTTTCCTAATATCCAATCTAAACCTTCCCTGGTGCAGTTCTACCCTGATTTTTTCTTGCTCTGTTACTTGTTACCTGGGAGAACAGACCAACCCTCACCTGGATCCACCCTTCTACCAGGGACTTGTAGAGAGCCAGAAGGTACCCCTGAGCCTCCGTTTCTCCAGGCTCAGCCCACCCAGCTCCCTCAGCTGCTCCTCATCAAACTTGTTCTCTAGACCCTTCATGAGCTCTTTTCCCCTTCTCTGGACACGCTCCAGCCCCTCAGCATCTTTCTTGTTGTGAAAAAAACTGAAGCCAGGTGTCAACTGTGTCAGGATGACCAGTGTGAAGGGGTAGTGATGCATTTTGAGCACACTCTATGCTCCTCCCCCTCAGATGAGGAGGGTAACAAGACACCAACTGCTGGTGCTTGGAGGCACTCGGGGGAAACAGGCAGCTCAGTGCAACTCCTTTTTTCTCTGTGTTAAGACTCAAAAGGAAACCCACATGTCCTTCTGGAAAGCCTCCTCCGCAAACCCACGTGCTTCTCTAATTGAAACAGGGCAGGGTCTGAAACCATAGGAGTCCACAGCTGCTATTTCTATTGTGCATGTCTGAGTCAAGGTGAAGAGAAAAGTCAGCAAAATATCCCACAGGGTGAATCCTCCATGTGCCAAGAAAGCTGACTCCACATTAAAGGTGAGAGCCAGAGCTTGCAAAGCAGTGATGGCCAGGGAAGACAGAGGCCTTGATTCCTTGCAGCAGCCTCCAAGTGTTATTCCCATTAACATTGGCACTAGCCATCACCCTGAATACCCCATGCACCAAAAGACAAGTGAAAGAGAGCAGGAGGGAGGGAGGTGATAAAGTTGTCAGGCTGCAGGCAAGGTATGGCCTCTGAGGACTGGCAGGGACTGTGTTGTTTAGAGATACATCCTGGGATGTGTTTTAAGAGTAGATTGGAGACGCTCAGGATAAGGACGGGTTTGCTGATCTTGCAGAGGCTTCATCTTTGGTCGTTCTTCAGTTCACAGTACGAGATAATCAGAGCTCTCTTTTTCTTCTCCTTTATTTTCATTACCAGGGAAAGAAAAACTCTTTGTGGCACAAAAACGTCTGAGATGGCAAAGCCATTTACATTACCTTCCCACAGGTGACAGATTTCAGTACTTTGTGACTGTTGCTTAACCTTGTGGTTCACAAGACACCTGTCCTGCATGCATCAGGTGTCAAAAGCCCTTTCAGGCCCCACCAGCAAACAAAAAATGTTTTAAAGAGCACATTACCCACCAGACCATGCCATAGAGAGACAGGAGGGATTATTTCACACTGGGCCTCTGATTCAGTGTTGAAAGAGCAGAATTTAGATAAAACACAAAGTTGCAGACAGGATGGTATGTTTCTGCTACAAACAAGTCTATATGCCACACAGAAATCTAAAGGATCCTTGCTACCAAAGATCCAACCTCATTTAAGAGCAGTGCAGCCGTTCTGCAGAAACTTTAGCAATTGATGCAAAATTGACAAGTGAGTCATTCCTCCTTTCCTCCTTTTTCTCCTCTTCCTCCCACCTTGGCACCAAAGTGCACTAAGAAAACAAGACATCTTCTGGATCATTGCTGCTCCTCCAGCATCTTGTCTGCCTTCAGGCGCTGGTGTCAAGTAGTGATCAGCCTCTTTCCTCCAGCCCTGAAGTAGCAGTTTTCAGACGTGACCTTCCACCTCTTCACAGCTCCCTGTGTCTCTGAAATGTCCAGAGGTCAGCCCCTCTCTGCCTCCACAAGGAGACCTGTTTTGGAGATTCCTGCCTCGCATCAGCCCCACCTCATGTCCCTGTCATCTCTCATCATGTTACCAAACTGAAGGGGCTACCAGGAGTTTAGGTGGTGTCCTCCACTGTGACATGGACTCATCATTTCACTATTTGTTGGGGAATGGCAGCTGTGCACTGCTCATGGAAAGGTAGCCTTGACTGACTAGCTAAAAATTGGAGGTGACCTAGCTGTACAACTTACTGCTCAGGAACAATGTGACAAACTTCATCTTTCTTCACTGCCAGCCTCTAAGGTTAGAGAGGGCCACTACCTGTCATAGTGGGGAGGAGAGAGACAGCTCTATGGATGTGTCTGTCGGGGCGTGTGGAGGGGGGAGAGGAGGGGTATGCTCTTATTCTTTCTTTCCTACTTCGTTATATTGATTTTCAGTGGCTTGAATGCTTGGAATGCAATAAGGGAGCAATTCCCTTCTATGCTGGCTAGTAAACATTGCCTGTAACTTTATTCTGGGTCAGGAAAGTCAGCACTTAAAATTAAAAGTGGTTCCAGAGGAGGAAAGTCATATTTTAGCAAATTCCAGCCAGGGGTTCCTTGTTACTGTACTTCATTTTAAAATCCAGTGTCGTGTCATGTCGTGTCGTATATGCCTTTAAAAAAGCATTTAACTGATATATATTCTCATCTGCTCTTTGCTTGCAATATTTCAAGCAGAAAATATTTTTTAAAAATTAGTTCCCCAGCTCTCTGAATTTACAGCAGAGGCCACAGACTATAAAGTGGAAGGAGCTGAAATTAAGCCCAGGGGAGAGAGAAGTGCACTAGAGAAAAAGGCTCATATGCCAGGTGCTTAAACACATGCATAGTTTAAATCCTGTGCCATCTCACCAAAGCCAGTGGAGCTGCTCTTGTATTTAAGACTAACCTGCCTTAAGTTCTGGGACATAATCTCTAAAAGAATGTGTGTAATGCTGGGGTACAGACTGTGATGTCCATAAGCTGCTCCAGGTCCAAGGTACAATCTGCTGTGAGCGTTCCATTTTTCTGTGCAAAGCTTCTGTGCTCAGGTCTTGGAAAGCCAGAAGGGTTCCCCAAGGCAGGAAAACATATGTCCTGGACAGTCAACTTGAGGACTGAGTGCCCTTGCTGACACGTGGCTCCCAGATGTGAATCCGAGCTGGGATCTGTGTGCTTATGATGAACATTTTTGCTAGTGAAGTTCCACCCAGCAGAGGCTCATTTCTTGAGTGCTGGGAATTTTATCTGGAAAACTTCCTTCCTGTGGATCAGGCAGTCACAGCCAGTGTTTCACGTGCCCTTAGACAGCAGCACTGAAAATATGGTGCATTACTTTTTAGTTGAATAGACAGGCTTTTTACAGAGCTCTGCTCCTGACACTGTAAAAGCAGGGAGCTGTTGAAAAACGCCCAGTGTAGGAAGCAGGACCAGTGGTGTGAGGTGCTACCCCATGAGGTGCCATGTGCTTCACCAAGCAAGCACCCCCAGCCCCTATTTGCATTCTGTCCTGCAATAAAAGTCCCTGCAAGTCCCCTGCCTGCTGTGCTGTGTATCCAGGGGCCCAGCAGCAGGGCTGTCACCACTTTGTCAGGTCTCGGGGATGTCTGCAGCTGGAAACCCTGCCGGGGAGATGAAGGAAGCCTGGGCAGTTTACGAGATAGCAGGAGGCAAGGTACATCTACCTGGCCCTGAACTCTGATGCATGGTCTCCCTTGCTCACCACTTGACGTGTGCAAACAGTGACAAGCCCTGTCACCTGCTACCTGATATGACCATTCCAAAAGCTGGGAAAGCCAGACATGCTGTTAACAACTCCAGCTTCCCAAAGAAAGCCCCAGAGACTCACAACAAGGAACAGCCTTGACTCAGGGCAAATGCACTCATGTTAGGAAATCTCCACAGCTGGTTCCCTGGGTGAAACAGCCCCAATGAAAGGCAAGCAGACAAAGGGAAAGATGGTGCTGGTGTTTCACCCCAGTTACCCCAGTTATCCTTCTTGTCGCTTCTCTTCCTGTAAGAGGAGAAACCCCTGGCTGAGAGATCCTTAGCTCTGGGAGTGAGCTGCTGTAATTCCTTGCACCACCCCTGGCCATGGCTCCCTGCTTGCTGATTTTCCTGCTCTTCCCTGGTCAGTCTCCTAACTGCAGCAAGGACCAATGGTAGCACAAGAGGATCATCTTGGTTCTCAATTTCTATTTCCTGAGGGCAAATCACACCCAAGAAAAGGTTGGGTGCTGCCTTTCCAAGGAGACAAAATCTGTAGATTCGCAAATATCTGCTATCAGCAAAAGACCCCCTAAATTTCCTAGACTTCATGATTCCCAAACAATTCTCACAGGGCATCTACTCACAAGATACATTTTTCAGGATGCTGCTGTTACTCAAGTCTCCATCTAAGCAGTCATGTAACAAGCATCACTTTCAAACAATGGTCTATTGATTACGTGCTTCGTTAACAATGATGCCACTCCCTGGAGAGGTTTATTACTCTTGTTTTTTATTGTTTTGTGCCTTATGATTTGGTCATTAATGGGTATACTTGCATTTCATTTCATTGTGACTGACTTTCCTGGGAGGAATTCTCAGTGCAATCCAAGAACCTCCATGAATAAATGTTTACTGTCAGGAGATATGAGCATGTTTCAGGGCTCAATGGATGTTTTCATCCTGATGATGCAGCAGTAAATCAATTAAAAACATGATTGATTGTAAAATTGTGGCTAACATGCTTTTGCTTTGGGATTTCACATGACCTAAGTTAGTCAGTATAAATCTAACAATATGTTACTCATGCAGTGATCATCTTGCTGGTATCTACAGTGAGAACTGCTATGCACACAGCTAAGATAAGAGCAAGGGCTAAACCTGGCCCTGGCATATCCTGCAGCTCTGCTCCTGCACAGAGCACAGAGCCTTGTCCCACTAGTGATTTAACTCCTTTTGGCAACATTTGACTAAAATTCCCTTTACCAGAGGATAAAATAAATCGAAAGGGCTCTCAAAAGGCCTCTCTACACAGATACGTTTGTTCAGATTAGGGTATAGTGTACACTTAGCAAAGAATAGCTTTTCTTAATTAATTCCCTGTCTAGTTGCTTTTTTTTTCAGTCAGACTACTGTAGCCCAAGTTAGATTAATCGACTTTGGATATTTTTGCTAACAATCACTTTCTCTTATTAAGCATTATTAATATTAGTTCTTAGAAACTGATGATTCCAGGGTAACTCCCCATATTTAGTTATATCCCAAAATCTTCGGTGGCACATGATGGCCAGTGTGCTCTGACTTGAGCAGAAGTCCCCACATTCCTCATTTAAAGTGTTTGCCAAGAGTACTGCTTTGTGTCTGCTGAGCAGAGGTAAGAGTTACCATTTTTAAATCGGTTTAGAAATCTTCTGTCCTAATCTGATGCAGTAAAGTAACCCTCTTTGCAAGAAGCCCATATCCAGAAGGCACTGCTCAGCACACAGTGATGCAAGGAAAATGTAGTGTAAAGAAGCAGAGAGAGGAAAAGACACAAACTAAGGACAAAAATTGCATCCCTGTCTCCCACAAACCCATCCAGGGCTTCATCCAAAACCCAGAAATGTCAGGGTAATTCCTTCTGTGGCCTCTGAGTGCAGACCAGGGGAACTGCTGCATCTCCATGTGCACAAGTCTGCAGATAGGGACAGAAAAGGGATCTGCATGACTGTGTGCTCAAACAGAGATTTACAGAGACAGTGTGCATAAAGCTAGATAATTTATACAGTGCCACAAATACAAACAGCAACGGGCACCCTTCACAAACTCACATACACAAATGTACCTCGAGTGTGAATAATGCAATGACAAAGTGAGCTGCCTTTGTATGGACATCGTTGGTATCAGCAGTTAGGAATAATAGTTGTCTAATTGTAGTCTTTCATTGTGTGCTATGTCAAAGCGTGGGCGAGTAATTGCAACCATCAAAACCCTTTCAGAGTGTGTGCAAAGCCCTGACCCCCATCACCTCCTATCAAGCCTATCTGATCCACCACACACACGCACTCACTGGGCAGAGAAATTAGCTAGATGGGCTGTTCTCTTTTTATTATTATGATTATTGTTATTATTTTCTCTTTTGCTTTGTGTTTTCCTTCCCTCAAGGTTGTGTCTGTTTTTTGAAGGGAGTTCAGACTTTTTTTATTATTATTGTTATTCTTATTTTTCCATATGTGTGTGTGTGAGAGAGAGAGAGAGAGATCGGTTTTTGGGTGAGATAATATAGATGACAGACATCAACAATTATACAAAATAATATGGTAACCAGCAACTGAAAAAAAATAATAATTGATTCTCATGGGCTGCTGAGTGTTACAATTTGAATGTCTTTCTATTAAAATCCCTGTAGTAGACACAGGGAGAAAGCAGGGAGGAGGGAGAGAGAAAGCTGTTCTTTTTCAAATATTACTCATAAGATGGAGCAGAAGATATTTTCAGAATGCAAGTGGGACTGATTTCCATTAACCTAATCCCATTTCCAGTATTTTTTATTAATATAAACATCTTAGCTCTGGGAATGCCTCATTTCTACCTGCTGTATTTTGCATTGGGTTTAGGGGAAAATCAAGGAGAGCACTAAAAAAAAAAAAAAATTGAACCTATTTGTTATATTCATTCTGAATTGCCAGCTGTACAATACCTGAGTGGAGAAGCAGATTTGATTATCAAACACAATTAAGGCCTGGTTTTGTCGATGTGGAGGACCATGTAAGAGCATATGGTAAATATCTGTATAGAAGACAGGAACAGCACAATCCTGTGGGCTACACACTCTGTCTTGCTGCTGGAGAGGACTTGCAGTGATTTTCTCTGGTTCAGCCTGCTGCAGCAAGGAATCCATCTCAGTGCTGAAACAGCTATTACGGAGACCATATCTTGTTCAAGGAGCACACGGTTTCATGGGTGGATACCCACTTTAAACCTTTAGAGGGTCACAGCTCTGAGTTTTCTGGTATCTGCCTTTGTGTGATAGATCATACCTATTTAATAATAGTGTCTAGTACCTTCAGAGACTCAGCAGGATATGTCCTTTTTGCTGCAAGTATCTTCTGTTGCATAAGGTTATGTATGGTTTTCATGGCTGGCAAACACACGTGTGTGCACTTGAATTTCTGCAATAAGACAATTTAGAGGTCTGTAATTAAACTCTCTAAGGAAGTAGGATGAGCCCTATTTTTGTGCAAAATTCAAGTAAAGGGGAATTTCAAAGAATCATAGAATAATTTAGGTTGGAACAAACTTCAAGATCATCAGGTCCAACAATATTTATAAAATGTATACGAAGTACAATGAAGATGTGGATCAGGGTCCAAGGGAAGGAGATGTAACTTCTTATTTCGACCACTTAAAATGAGGATAGGCAATATATTTTTGAATATTCAGTGGGGAGATGTGACTTGTTGTCAGAGACCCACGTAACCTAAGGAATCTTTTTCATTTTTGATTACTGTAAGTCATCTCCACAGTGTTGTCTGACACCACTGCCTCCATTCTGTACACTTTGAATTTGCTTCTGTCTTTGGATGAAACAAATTCAGATGTACCAAAATACATATATTTTACAAGCCCTCAAAGCAATCAGAAATGGTGATGGTATTGAAGAGAAAATACCGCAAAATACCTTAGGTGGTTATTCTCTTCTGAGAATCTCATCTGGGATGCTTCAGCAATCAGTAAAGAAGAAAAAAGGCATTCCAATATGGTCATTCATTCATTTCCAAAACAGGTGAGGATGAATCACTTTATAGAAGTTCATTTGTATCTGCTCACATTTCCTGTAGAGAGAGTCTGGCCAGCCTGTACAAGTAAATTCCTAAATGACAAAAGTCAGAGGAGAATACCTCCCTTAGTACCTATTCCTCTCCATGTTGGAGAAATTCCAGTCAACAAAAATGTTGGATTTAAAGACCCATAACTAGCTTTTTCCCATCCGTAAATGTTTAGAATTTTGCTCTCTGCCACAAGGAGTGGGTTCATCTCTTCTGATGAAGTTTCATAGTGATCTTGTAGTAAGGACTCGTTTCCTCATTGTAATTGTTCTGAAGGGTTAACTGGACTAAACCTTCATCTTAACAAAGTTGTAAATGCTTCTTTTCTTAATCAAAGAGAACTGTTACCAATTTCCAGTTCCATTACCCACTGTGCTTTGCCAGCAACATTTGGCCTGGATGTAGTGAAGCATTGTGCTAGAAAGCAACTTTCCTAAATACTTATTATCCACATGATAATTAACACTGACTGAGGTAATTTTTCAGGCAAAAATGCTAATTTTTCATGATTCAGACTCTGAAGAAAAAATAGAGGATTCAGTAAAATTTTTATTGGACAGGTTTCTGAGTCCCAGGATGGATTTTGTGCAGTAGCAAGTGCTCCAATGTGTAATCCCCTGCTCTATGGCAAGGGTCACCTGTGCTGCTGAGTTATCCCAATGTCAGTGCTCATGGGTGTTCAAGGGGGAAGAGTAATGATGTCAGTCCAACCATATTTTAAAGGTCATTGGTGCGGAACAAAAATTATGTATGAAAACTTGACATTTTCTGCTAAATGGAATTCTTGTTTCCCACCTCACCCTAATTAAGATAGTGCCGAGAAGTGCTTGTCGTGGGGAAGGGGTGTACATTTCACACAGACCAGCTAGAACCACACTCAACTCCAAACTTTTAGCAATGCAAGATTGGTGGAGGAGAAGAAGAAACAAAGCCAGAAAATAGAGTTGAGAAAACTAGAAGTTTCATAGCAAGAGGACAAGTGGCTTCAACACAGACATGGTCACAGTGTTGTCAAAGTCATACATGAGCATCACAGCAAGGGGGACCAGTTTTGGAGAAATTTCAGGGAACGTCCTGAGATGGGATTGCAGTTCTCTTTAAGGAGCTCTTACCATGCATAAAGGGCCAGCATGGGAGAAACCAATGAGATACTTGTCTGCAAAATTCAATTACTGGCTGATAGAGGATGTTATCACAGGATAACCAAAGATGGGAGCTGGCATTTCAAAAGCAAATTAGAGATGTGAGGCAGGGGGAAGATAGGCTGAGAGGAGCCTTTCAGAGGTCCCTGTATGGACATTGAACCATAACAGCCACTCATCAGTGTTATAAAACTACCAGGAGCAGTATCCCCAGGCTGGGAAAGACTCTTCTTGGCAAGCTTGTGCACCACACCATGCCATCCGATAGAGCCCATCTTATTGAAAACTGAATCCCTTTGAGTTCCCTGGAACAGCAGCAGCTGGAGGGGAAATAACAGTAAAATTCTATGGCCATAATAAAACGCATTAGCCATCTGAACACTCATTTCAATCAAATAATGCAGCCTATTCATATTTAAACAGGAAATATTGTTTAATGTTTATGGTAATGATCAAATCAAATTTTAAAAATTAAACACGGAATTAAACATTAAAGTGAGGTTCCAACATTGGGCACTTGGGACACCACTTCCAACCCACAGCTGATGGTTGCAATCAGCAGGGTCTATCCCCTTACCTTTTCTTAGTGCAGATCCTTGAGGAAGATGCTGGAAGAAGGCTTTGGTGTCACACCAATGACCACAGCTGGTGCAGGGTGGCTGATTTTGAGTAGATTGTTCCAGTCTCCCCTTGCATCCATTCAGCTTTACCTGATAGTGACACTTAACTGTTGTTGAAGGTAAAGTGGATTCCAAAGCAAAAGTCCTTTCCTCTGGAAGAAGCTAAATGAGACTTGTTTTTCATCCAAGTGGAAGGCAGTCACACGTTCCTACTGAAATATTTTTGACTTTTAACATTGTCCCAAAGAGAACAGAGATAAGAAAAGTTACAGAGGTTTTATCAAAGCACTAGTAGAAGACAAGTAGAAAATGACACTGTGAAAGAGCAAGTTCTCAAATGTATATAACGATCATGGGAGGCAAAAATGCAAACTAACACCTAGTTTCTCTTTAAATACTGATCCTTTGGGGTAGAGCACAGCAGCTCTTACACATCAGTAACACATAGACATTTCTGTAGTGCCAGTAGCTGGTGCAGAGCTACAGATTTCAAAAAATAGTATGTTGCTTTACACCAGTGGAGTCATGAGCCCAGCTGATTAATTTAAGGTTTTGACAGCACTGTCGAAGTTTGTGCCTAATGAAGACCTTGGAGTGATGGCTAGCAGTTAGGGTATTGCTTTTAGACCACATCTTGTGTTACAGTAAACTCAGAGCCAGGAAACAACTTTCTCCCACATGAAATCTGTAGTGATTTTATTGATACTAAGCCTAGCAGTTTTTTCCCAGCTCTCTTCACTTGAAGTCAGCAGAAAAGCAAAGTTTGAAACTAAAAAGTATTGAAACAAACTCATTGTCTCTAATATTCCTAGGCATTTCAGCCAAGGACCTTATCTGTGCTGTGAGCCTGTGCGGTGATGTTAACCTTTCGCTGTAACAGTGGCATCTTTCAAGGGAGTATATACCCTCAGTGTAAATTAATATCAGATTAGTATGAATTCATATCAAATTAACAAAGCTTTGGCTACCAGTGAGCTGCATGTTGTTTCTAAGAGTAAAAAACAAACAAACAAACAAAAATCTTTACAAAAGGCAGAATCAATCTGTCAATCCCTATTCTTATAGCAATGCTTGCCCGAATTTATTATGGAAGGAGAATGCACAGAAATTTCCATACTATGAAAAAATAAATAAAAAGACTGAATAAATTATCTGGGAAAGTACAGCAAAACAGCAAGATTTATCTTAACCTGTGTCTATTGCTCTCATCCCGGTACCATGCACTTTAAATTGGATTGGTATCCTATAAGAGACTGTCAAGGATTTCATTTGTTCTGCTTGACATACAGATGTACAATTGGTAAAACTGCATCTTATCTTAGTAATTGTCTACAGTGCTAAGGCTGTACCTAGTTATTGACTTCAAAAGCCAGGTTTCGTCTGTGCAGTTCCCTGATCCAACATCAGTCCAACAACCTCGAGCTCTATCTGCTCATCTTTCAACTCACCTTCCAGAGTTAAATCACCTTTCTCTTTGCAATAGCTGCTTTTCAGCTTTTTGTAATCAATCAGGACTGCAGTGTGGGGGTAGAGAAGTGAATAGCCTAGTTCCCTGGTTTTGGTAGCATCTGTGAGTAACTAAAAAAAGTCATTGTGAGCTGCTGCTCAAGAACTTAGTGAGTATTTTGAGGGCTTTTAAAGCAAGAAGGGTTTTTCTAAAGCTTGGAGGGGGTTTTCAGCTAGCTCTAGTGAAATATTTGTTAATTAAAGGGATCGTAGAGTTTAGTGATCACTGAGAGAAGTTTCTGTCTGTGGTGTTTAAGCACATTTTGTTACAAATCCAGATTAGCATGTTGACCCTGTAATGGTTCAATAGTGTTTTTTCAGACTTGCAGCAACCTTTCCTTTTCACAGGCACATGCTGCAAGCGGACCATCTAGTAAAACCAGATATTTTGTTCTTGCACAACCTTTAAAACTAGTTATTTGTTTTCCACTTCCAGCGGGAAAGAGCTTTGACTGTTAATTTTACATTTTATAAAAACAAACAAACCCCAGATTCTTTTTCCAGGAAGCTCACATGTCTATGATATGTGTCTATTCTAAGTGCTGGGCATTTTATCTGCAAGTATACTTTTTGAGCAACTGTTAGGAGAAGGTCAGAAAAAACCCTTCTTTTTGTCCAGTTCTCCCCCCTGCCGTAATAAACAGTAGTGCCAGCCTGGGGACCAGTCTTGTCTTGAATCCCAGCAGTGTGGATTCATTTTTTACAGGGAAAACATGACAAAGTATAAGAACACAGAACTGTAGTTAGTTCAACCAACAGACATTCTGACACATATCCCATCTCCTAGAGTAGTCAGTCATAAAGCAGAGGGAAAATTGCAAGAGCAATATACTTTCCTGGTTTCCTTCAATTGGCAGCTCAGGGAGTTCCTGAGTCAGGGGTACACTCTTTGTATCAGTAGTTTTCGATGGATTTTTCTTCCATGAGTTGTCCTGCCATTTTTTAGTTCACGTGGATGTTTAGATGCTGGTTTTGCATCACTGACATTTCTCATTGTTTGAGCAGGACCATATGTCCCTGGAGGAGGGAGAAGTTAGTCAAAGAACCTCAAGACTGACAACTTGTACAATCATAAAATAAAGCACTGAAGTCTCTTTTCACTTCCCCAAATGCTGTCAGCTAAAGGGTAGATCTAGCTAGCATGGCAGCTCCAGAGGGAAGAGCCATAAGTCCCTGCTGCAGAGGGTGATGAAGCTTACCAGGTGTCATCACTCAAGGTAGAATCCCAAACCCATGGTGCTTTACACTTTGTAGGAGAGCTGTAAACTGCTGTTGTACCGCCCTGCAGCAGGGAGTAACCTCCACAGCGAGTTTGGGGGGAAGCACAGGTAAACTGGTTCCACCTTCCAGAGTTAAAGCCATCTCCAGTCATAAGTGAGAGTGACAAGAAAAGGAGCACCAGGTTTTCAGAAAGAGCTGTGGCACCTTTGCTGTATGCCAGGTGGTCCAGAAACAGCTGGTTTTTAACAGCTGGTGATCAATGCCAGTTCTAGGGATGGCAGACAGTGCCATGTCTCCCAAGCTGCATGCCAGCTCTCACTTAGGAAATTCCTCTGCTCTTAAAAAAAGTTGCACTTGTTACAGCTTTTTGGGGAGATAAAGTGGCTTTTCTGCCCTATTTCTTTTCCCATATTCACTTTTCAAGCTGCTCTACACTATCAGTATTTGCAATAAAATGGAATCATGATAAGGTAGTTGGAAGGACCTACACAAGCAGACACACTTGTAAACAAAGATGGTAATTAGATTAAGATGCAGATCTGGGGCTGTCTGTTACACCAAGAGTTTTCTTCGTGTGTCAGCTTTAGTCCTGGGCCTCATTTCTGAGAAATTCTTATTTCAGGACTTCCCAGGAAATGCAATAAGGCTTTTGTTGTTTGCAATTTTTTTTTACATTATACTTTTTTCTAAATTTTGATTCCTTTATGGACTCCAAGGTGCCTATAACAATGTGGCAATCAACAGGGATATAGACAGTAGCAGAACTTCCCCTTTATAAATAAATCTATGCAAATATGGCAATCTATCACTGGGTATCTTTCAAACCTGGGGAAAAGAGTGAGTTTGCGGACATTGCTCACCTGACTTTGGAGGCTCCTCCCACTTTTTTCTCTCTCTCCTCTCTTACCCTCTCACCTCAGTGTGCTTCCAGAAAGATGTGAGTAAAACTGGCAAGTGCTCTCCTCAGGGATCCTTTGGGATGCCCAGCAGTCGAGGTCCATCCCCAGAGGAGTGGTGTGTGAGAGGGAGCTCAGGGACATGTTCGGCTTTCAGATGTCTCCACACACCTGCTACTGGCCTCAGCTGGGAACTCCCTGCAGGCACAGCTGGGAACTGGATTTGAAACTAAGCCTCTATTAAAATAGAAGAGAAAGCATGACATCTTTGGAAAACAAAGAGCCCAGGACTGCACACAGTAAAGAGTGTGGCATGGTGCAGACCCAAGGCAGGATTTGGCTTTGAATGACACTCACAATCCTCTGTCCTCTGGGTTTGCCACCCACACAGCTGATTTCCTCAGCCAAGATTTTGCAAGAAAGGAGTGCATATCCTAACCTTCACAGCAAAACTGAGTGTCTTCTCAGTCAAGCTTAGATGCCCAGGAGGAAATGTAGGCAGACAGATTCTGCCCCACTGACTTCCCATAAAGGGCCAAGTGTCTGTATGGGGACAAAAGTGACGAGGTGATCACAGACCCCTGCACAAGTGACCTTGGGGAACATCTGACATCCAGCTGTCTCTAAGCTGCAGGGGAGATGCCTTCCTGGAGTGAAGTGGGAACTATCTGTGGCCTTTGATGTCAGCCTAAAATGCCCCAATGTGATGACCCTTACCAGATCAAATTACTATCTCTGTAGCTTGGAGGATGTTTTTTTTTCCCTTGATCTCTGTCACATCAGAAAAGAGAATATTAAAACATTCTAATGGAGGTTGAGCTACCATTACTAGGGGAAGCTGGTGAGGTCTAATACCATTTGACATGAATATACTGGGAAGAGTCTGAAAGAGTATGAACCTACAGGATTCCCAGACAGATACACAGACCCAGCACAGCTTTGAAGGGACACATCTGGGATTTTATTGGGCAAAAATACCTTTCCAAATCCCAGGGCAATAGAACATAATGTTACAATATATAAATATAGATAATTTTCACCAAAAATAAAAATCAAGATGCACTGTTGAAGCACAGATTGCCATAAACAAAGATATCACACAGGGATGAGCTTGCTGTGAAGAACAAAGCCAAACAGAACAAAATCAAATTAAATTATATTAAGGAATCTAATTTAGATGAAAATGGTAAAAAATTTCCTCTTTAAATGCATCCTCTTAAAAATTTCCTCTTCAAAATGCATCTGCCTGTGAAGGACCTTCATTACTTTAAGGGGAAAGAGGACCACCAGGTACCCCTGCAGAAAGCCCCTCAGCTCTGGCAGCCCAAGAGCCTCCTCCATGCACAAGCGTTACCACTGACTACTGCCTGTGTTTGCCATATGTCATCCCTTTTTTGTTCACTGCCATTTACATGCTGGAAGGTTGACTTTTTAATAAGGTAAGAGTAGGCTGAAGATTTCAGATGTGGGCGCTTGAGAGACCCTCCCCTTCACAGCAAGATCAGCTTCCTCAGTTTTAGCACAGGCTGACATTACATCAAACTGTGCCTCTGCCCAGTGGGGACAACCAGAGTTTATTTACAAGATACAACAGGAATGTCACACTAAATGAAGACAAAAGATGTGCAGGAAGTGTGATTGCTGCCTGTGCCTTCTTAAGAACTGCTTATTAAGGAAATTGTCCTTTTAAGCAGCAAAGAGCCACCAGGACTGGCCATGTTCAATACTGGAGCAGGATCTGACCTGCTCTCCAACACTGTCTATCAATAACATTCCTCCTGTGGTAACGATGCAGATGCTAATGAGCATATTAATAATAAATAACACTGTGTGCATTTGTCATGTGCCCTATTCAAAGAGTGGGAAATGCTTTACCAGCTAGAAAGTGTGAAGTCCCTGAGCAGCTCTTTTCTCTGTGTGGTGCCTACTGGTACCCTAAGCAAAGGGATTTTTGTCACCTGGTTTAGCAAAGAGAAGTGGCAGTGGAACCACTGGATTCCAGTCACTATGGTGCTGCTGATTCATGGTGTGAACTTGGGGGAGTTATTTGAGTGCTCTGAGTCTCAAGTTAACCATCTGTAAAATCAAGATAATTATATTTACAGTGCTTATTTCATAGAGCTGCTGTGAAGATTAATTAATGCATATATATTTACAAAGTGCTTTGAGATCTTCAGGTGAAACCTGCTGCATATGTGCAAAATATTAATTCTCTAAAATACCTTGAAACCTCAGGAGCTGCGGTGTCTTGCCAGATATCACTACATTTCGTAGTGCTTTTGTTCTTTGTCTAAGAAAGTTGTTTTGCAGATAGCAGTAATATATTGTGTTAATGATGTGATACTTCAAAAATAATTTTTTTTCCCATTTCTTTTGACTTCTTCTATCCTGCACCATGTGCAAGCAGATTATGGGTTCATCAAACAGTAACTTTAGGTCATTATTAGAAAACACCTTTTGCATGTTTGTTTGGTTTTGGTTTTTTGGGGTTTTTTGTGTGTGTTTGTTTGTTTGTTTGTTTTTAACCTCTATAGATATCGTCACAAAGCAAATACCAGTATCTTTTTGGTATTGGCTGTTCCAGCTGTGTTGGTTATTAGTCAGATAAACTAGGGTGCGTATGATCCAGCAAGAAGACACATGGAGGCACAGTTAGGGACTGAGGATTCTGTGTTTATTTTATGTGCTATGGACAGGATTGGTGTGCCCTAAATTTAGCCATCTGAATATTAACAGTTAAGTCTAAAGTAGCTGTTTGAACTTACCTCATACTTACAGGAAAGAGGTGGGCACTGGCTCAGAGTGGCTTGCCAGACCTTTCTTAGGTAACACAGATCAGTGCAGCTGACCAAATGTAGGTGTCTACTGCAGGGTAAATGGGACAGTGTACTCAGTTCCCCTGATTGCACAACAATCTCTCACTGGCTATGGCAACCTAGAAGGCCAGACTATCTGTAGGTTAAAAAAGTGGATATTTTAACCTGCAATTTAAATCACAACTCAGAAGTATGGTTTCATTAAGAGGATAAATACTGAATTATTTGATGCAGGCAGATATGCTGAGAGTGCCCATTTCTTTTAGTTAAACAACAATGGCTTTTGCAGTGCTGAGTAGTCTGTAAGCAGCTCAGTGTTTGTAAATCAACTTAAAAGAACAGCAGGATTTGATAATATGAACCCACATACACTTACCAGTTCTTATCTCTGCCTATTTCAGCTGTTCCAGGATTATGCATGCTAGTCATGTTGTGTCTAAGGTTCTCAAACTGTGGTATTTCCACCTCCTATATTTTAAAGCAATTCTTCAGTTTTAGGAATTCAAAACCAAGAAGCTATTCAGTGGAAGTTTCCTTCCTTAATTTCTCTCTCTGACATGCAGTCAAATACCCATGAATCACACAATCCAATTCTTCTCTTGATGCTTATATATACATCTCCAGGTAGGTGCCACATCCATAATACACACAAGTTGTCTTCCTAATCTTTGCCCATTCTAGTCACCTTTGAAAAAATTCTGTATCCCAGATTTATGAGAGAGTGGAAAGAATATTTACACATGCTCACACCTATATACATAAAAGTCACAGCATTCAACCCACACATGAAGGAAGCAAACAGGTAATGAATTAATGTTTAAGCATCTTCACATAGTTTCCCTAATTCAGTGGACTTTTACCATTGAGGACCAGCTGACCATCTGCCTTAATATGCACATGTACACACAGACCTACATATGTATGTTTAGATAGACAGAGATATACAAATTTACATTGGAGTCTTGAGAGAAGAATTCTTTTGATTTTCTTTGGACATCTGATGTTCCTTAAGGCAGTTGTCATTCTACATTAATTTGTCTTGTTCTGCCTCAGCTCACTCTTTTTTGTCTTAAATGCCATATTAGAAAATGTTTACGAGCCCCCTGCCTCCTTTGTGATACCCACAATCCACCTGGGCATCCAGGGAAGCGTGCCGTGATCCTTCCTGACACATGCCAGCCAACATCTCATCAGGGGCTCAGCTGTGTCACCCCCGATGAGAGTGCGTGGCAAGATCAGTCCTGGGCTACATTACACCCAGTCCTGCCCCCAGGGGAGGTGGGAAGGACTATGCTAATTGATTCTGACCCTCCAAGATCACGCAGGGAAATTGCTTTCATCTGGTGCAAGGGGAAGGATCTGCTCCATAGAAAACAGGTTGCTGCAAGGTGCACAAACCCTTCCAGTGCCTTTGCGAGATGGCAGAAGCCTTTGCCTGTGTGCCTGTGGTGAGATGATATGGCACAAGGGTTACATCAGCAACTTACCTGAAACTATTCCGAATAAATACAGGAGCATGTCTCCATTCACAGCACTCAGATATTTGCCAGCCTGGCTCTGGGGTTATAAAAGAGTGTGCTTGGACCCTGCTTCAGAGGCATTGCTTCTGTGCCCTTCAAGAACCCCTCAAAAGCCTTTGATTGTCTCTCCAGGGGTCCCAGAAGCCAGTGGGGCTGTCTATGGAATTGAGGAAAAGCACAGAAAATCAGTACATTTCAAAACACCCAGCCTATTCTTTATTTTCTTGAAAGAAGGGAGGTTTTCTAGTTTGCCAGAATCATAGAATGTTTTGGCATGGAACAGGCCTTAAAGATCATCTAGTCCAACCCCACTGCCCTGGGCAGAGACAGTTTACACTAGATCAGGTTTCTCCAAGCCTCATCCAACCTGGCTTTGGACACTGCCAGGGATGGGGCAGCCACAGCTTCTCTGGGCAACCAGGTCCAGTGTCTCATCACCCTCATAGAAAGGCATATCTTCAATCTTCTTAATTGAAGGTATCACCTATTTTGCACAGCCAGCAAACTACTAAATTTAGGGGGACCCAGAATTTACTTCTGTTGCCCTGCAGAAGCCCACCCTGAGTCAGTGGACAAGCAGACCAGAAAGGAGAATGAAAGGACCAGCTGCTCCTGACCTGGCTCTTCATGTCCACATCAACAGACACAGATTCCTTCATGTCTCTTGTCACTGCACTGAAAGTGAAAGGACTGAGGGGTGCAATCATTCCCCCATCACATTTGTTCTTTTCTTGTTCACTTTCCTGCTCTCATTCTTTCTAGTTCTCCTTTTCCTACTTTAATCACACCCCACTTTTGTGCATCTCATGCCAGATGATGTGTACAGATTTGTGGCTTTACATTTCCCTGGCTTGCAGGTATTGCTGCCTTGTCCTTTGCTGGGCATGAACCCCAGAGTCATCATCTCCAGCAGAATCAGACCCCTTTTCAGATCATATGTGCTTAGTTATGTTGCAGAAACATCTCAGAGGGGAAATAAATGTGTACAATTATGTGAAATAGAGCAACACTGGATAAAGAAAACAGAAATTTAATTTGGTAGCCTGTTTTCAATCAAGCTTTCAGAAGCACCAGGTGCTCTAGTAGAAGCAGAAGGCAGATTTAAGATAGCCTTACACCAAACCAGTTCCTTGCCAGTTTTCCTGAATTAGACATTGGCTTTCATCCTGCATGATAGATATTTTGTCTCTTCCCAAGTCCCAGAAACAGCTAGTCCTAGTGGAACAAAATCTAGCGCTGAAAACTCCTTTGCACTGCATGCCAAGGCAAGCAACTTGTTCTGCAATGCAGGGTGAGGAAAGTATGGGGTTGGGAATGAAGGTTAGGACCTTAATACAAGCTGGAGAGGAGGAGTTTGGGTTGTTGCTGCTTTGTTTGCTTTTCCATTTGGGTGTCAAAGGGATGTTGAATGGGTGGTGCCAGATTTTGCTCGAACTGCTTGTGTTTAAATGCACAGACACACTGCACACACACAAGTACACACTCAAAAGCACATGAAAACGGGTGTTTCAGTGTGGGGGCAGGGGAGGGGTGGGGGTGGAGAGTGGAACTGTCAGAACGATGTCATGGTAAAGGCATCCCATCAGCTAGAGGGGGAGATTTTCTGGGCCTTGGTTTGAGAAGCAGACAGATGACTGACAGGGGTTAAAAGCTTCCCGTTTTCTTTCCCACATTGCCTTCTTGATGGTAAAGAGTTCCCTGTCCCTCACTCAGAAGGTGCTCTGTGATTTCAAAGCATTTTGCTGGAAATACTGTACAGACTATAATAAGCTATTGTAGCCCATGGCAGAGATGCCCAGCTGAGCCTAATTCCCCATATCCTTAACTCATCAGACTCTGATCATAATGCAGGTTCAGTGTCCTAGAGTACCATTAAATAAAAAAATGCACACACAAAAACCCAATTAGTGCATTTCATGATGGTGAGAGATGTCAGACTGTGCACCCTGGGCATAGCAGTCCTCTGCTTAGTCATGAGACAGGCAGTGCAATCTACCCCACAGCCTCCCGTGGGCCTGGCCCAGAGGAACTGAAGCCAAAGGGTAGACAGGAGCATGGGCTCCTTCAGTCTTTAATTTTCCAGCTGCCTGGCAGAGGCTGTCACAGGCAGACATGGTCAGTTGTGACACTCAAGGCATCATCATTCATATTCTCAAGGAACAGAACACAGCCACCAGCACCTCCAACACTGGCAGCAAGGAGAGATAATACATTAATGGTGCAGGTTAGCAACGGAAATTAGGAGAAGTATACAAATGAAAAGAAAGAGAAATGTGATTCTAAGTATCTGTGACACTCTTGAAGATCATTGTTGGAGACAGTGAAAAAAGTGGTGACACTCAGCTCTGAGTGATCAAAATTACAGAAAAACAATAATAAAAAGGACCTGAGATTTCCTGCACATCCCAAGAAATTTGTTACTCAACTATTCCTGAAATAGCCCACATTCCTTATAGGCTCCTTTGCAAACTCCCTAGGGGAAAATTAATTGTCTGCCTTGCATTTAAGCAGTTCCCTCTCCCAAAGAAGTCTGGGCTTGTTCCATCTATTCCTCATTTTAGCTGGGAGCTGTAAGATTTAATGAGCAAGAGATAGGACCCATGGTCCTGTTGTCCAGCCCCCTTTTCCTTAGAAGAAACTGCATCAAACTTTCTAGTGTAAGACACAGCAAACCTTACAGATTTCACAGACATGAGAGAATACAACCTCTAAACGATCTCTTTGGTTCACTGAGCCTGAAGCTGAGACCTCATCATGACACCTGCACTGTAAACACCTAAATAGATGAGATCTCAGCTCAAAAATCACACCTCTGATCTTCATTATTTAAATATTTCTATGTCTGAAAATAATTATGCCAGACAACTATCGTGAAAACAACTTCTCCTTAGCCAGGAGACAGTCTAATGGACAGCAGTAAATCGGTGGCCATGACTTCTGAGCTCCCAAGCTCAGGTGTGAGGTTCCTGCCTGGTTGTTGCATTACCTGTTGCCATCCCCAGGGGAGGCTGGGGTGGTTCATTCAGGCCTATCAGTCTTTAGCAATGTCAAGGTGAGCTTTGACAACTAATGATGCTTTTGGTGGGGAATGCAGCTCAACAACACATAGCTTAATGTAGACTGACCCACCGAGTGTGATTAAATGGGTCTCTCTTGGCTACAGCATACTGGACCTGTTTTTTGCACTTTGCAAAATAAAACATCCAATTAAGACAGCAAAAACAGGAAATTAACAAACATTATATTTCTGTGTTTTTCTTCTATCAGTACATTCAATTAGTTCTTGCTAATAAACAAGATCCATTTGGGATCAACAGGTCTCAGGACTGATTTTATTTTATTATCATCAAGGGGAACTGGCTTTGTTGTTAACCTTTCCATTTATTTAAAATGCCCTGGGTTTCATATTCAATTTTTATGCTCCCTATTTCTGATTGTTTCCTTGAAATGGGAAATTCAAGAGCTTTGATAAATTGATTGAAACTTGCCTTATTTCTCTGTCACGTCTGCCTTTGCGTCCTCTGCAAAATGCTGTTTTGCAAATCATAAAGCTGGGAACTGAAACAAGTATTCATCAGAGTACTGCAGAGAGGGCTTTAGGGCCAGAGCAGATTAGATAGTCCCAGTAAGGGTCCAGAAGCAAGAGCTAGGAGGAAACAGTTAGGAGCTGAAATTAGGACAAACTGGCATAGGCTGCCGTCATTGCAGTCTCTTTAGTGGTAGTGAAAGAAGTTTTACACTGCTGTGGTCTGTGGCGGTCTGGGAGCCATGGAGAAGGGCCTTCAGTGGGTTTGTGAAACTGTGTTGAAGAATTCATTTTCTTATTTGGAACTAATTTATGCTCTTTTCATAGTAACTCCAGTTGAAATAGTGCTGGTATGGGTATGTGTCAGACTGTGAAAAAAACTGATCGTTATCCATCACTGCACAAATTGTCACCTAAACTGCAAATGGCAATGCTTGTCACACCCACCGACCCACCCACCCCACACCTCCCTACACCATTGCTGGGGTGTTCTATACCCCTTTGAAAGAGACATAGCAAAAGTGACTTCCTCAGAACAGGTTTTCATTAATTGAGTCACGGTTAATAGATTTAAGCACCTAGTCCCAATACTTTCCCCATTCAAAACACCAGCACACCCAAAAAGCAGCCCCCCCTAAACAGTCAAACTTGGGCCTTAAGTAACTGCAGAATGAGAAACCTACTCGGCACTAGAGAGGCTGCTTCTGTCCTGCATGAGCTGAAGCTGGGTTTCTGTCCCTCCTGCATGTTGCAGTCATTGCACTGGAGCTGATACCTGGAGACCTCACCAAACACCACCGTGAGTGGTCACTTCATAGTGGAGTCAGTTAATAAGAAACATCCCTGTGCCACTGCACAGGAGGGCTCCCTGCAGGACAAACACCTGGCACTGACTGCTGGCTCTCCTGCTGTTCCATTCCCATGCTCAGCTTGAGTCCCCAGAGCCCCTCAGTCCCCTTTCCGCCTCCAGGGCTCTCCAAGCCCCACCGCAAAGTGAATCCCACGAGGAATGCTGATCCGGGAGGTGACTGAACCCACAGCCTGCAGCACTTCACAGGGAGCTGCCTCCTGAGAGGGACATGACCACCCTTCAGCGCCCACACAAACAGCCGGGAGTGAGAGAGCCAAGTCCTTTCAGATGATTCAAATGTGTGATTGTCACACTTGTCCCTTCACACACCCTTGTCAGGGCAGCCACGACCTGTGTTCCTTCTGGCTCTGTACTTTTCACTCCTTTTCTTTGTGTTACTATGGCAAGTGAGGAAAATTTTCAGCTCCGAGCTCTGAGTCATTGCCGCCCTCCCAAAAAACAGCTGTGTCCTGGGCTGCTCTTTCCCAGAAGATGCCAAGCACACATCCCAGTATTCACCCTAGCTTCTTAGGTGGCTACAGACTATAACTTTCAGCAGGAAACATTAATACTATTAATAACCCCTTTTTAATATGAGACCTTTTCAAAGTGCAGGACCCAAAAGCAGTTGACGCTTTGCACTACCTACAAGTTGCAAATCCACGTCCTCCCAGGATTTTCACAGCCATCACTGATGCATGCTGACCTCCTTGTACCTGCAGAGGAACATCACAGAGAGACCTCAGGTCGTCCTGCCCCAAACTCATAAATGTGTCACCACACAAAAGAACGAGGGGTCCTCTCCAGCATAAGAGCTCCCCACCATGCTTTGATGTACCACCAAATAGCTCCACTGCTGAGCATTCCTGCTCACCACAGCAGCACTGTGGGTGGTGTGCAAGCTTCCATCTTCCCGGGTCACATCTCACAGCAGCAAAACACTGCAGCTGTTCAGCTCAGACCAGCAGACTTGCGATGCAGGCCAATATTGCATCCAAACATTCACGAAAGACAGAGTGCAATCCCTTTAAGAATATGAGTACCTTCTGGAGAAATGATCTGCTGTCTGTTTGCCATAACATTCAGTTGTCCATCCATCCATCCACCATCCATCCATCCACCCACTCCCATAGTCACCGTTATTCTCACTATAGGTGAGTACCTACATTTCCATGCAAAGGGCAGTGCACATTTGTTTATTGATGGCCATCCTGTCTCACTTGGATTTATTTAGCAGGCAGGTCTATTCTTTTTGCTTACTTTCACTTTGGATGCTGGAGCCATGACCGACTTTCTTGAGCACCTCTGACCTTTACTGCCTATGACCACCTATTTCCACCAAATACCTCCTCTGAAAGGGCTTGATTTTAAAAAGAAGCCATTTGCTTTAGGGAACAGTGAATTTCTTTGCCTTTGCTTTCCCACTGGTGTGCAGGGGTGAGGCAGTGGCAGGAGGACTGCTGTTGCCATACCCTGGGGTTTGGGAACAAAGTCTGGTCTGCATCAGGGTGAGACTGATTGTAAGGAAGGGAGGGAGGGAGAAGGGAGATAGAGACGCGAGAAACCACGTCACTTCCACAACTGCTACTGCTCAGGAGAAAGGAGCAAAAGAAATATATATCTGCTTGCCTATTAATTTAAATCTAGACACAGGAATAAGTCAACGAACTGTAATTTATGAGCTGTCAAAGCCTGAAAAATTCCTTTTGACACTGTATTTTCAGTTATTACATGCTTTCCTGCAAGACGACAGCGTAATTCTGTAGGGAGTCTTCTAGTGAACAGCACAATGGCAGAGGGCAGTGGGGGCTTTCTTATTATCTGTTCTTCCCCCTTTTGTCTTCTCTCCCCACTCCTTTAAATAATCCCGCCTTTCCTACCTTGCTGCTTGCCCAAACAGTACTGAGGAAGTAAATCAGCAGTAGTCCCCACCCTGCCAGCCCTTCAACACCTCCACAGCAGTGCTCAGCGCTGGGCTGGATCCAGCACCATGCGGTGATTTCTGAGGCCTCACTGGGTGATGGGAATGGAGATGAGGCAACAGCCACAACTCCACCACAGACAAGGAAAATATACTCTCTCACACTCTCTCTGGCATTTTGGAAACATCAGTTGTATTCCCTCTGCCTGTGTTAGGTACCCACCACTCTTGCTGGGACACCTTTCAGTTGGGTCCCTCTCACTTGCATCAACCAATATTGACAGCTTTTAGCTGCCTCAGATGCCCAGAAGTTGGCAGCACTGACTGCCTGGCTTCCTGTTTCTCCATAAAGTGAACCAGGACAGTGGAGAGTCCTGTCAGGATCCTCTGTCATGCATGCTCTCCTGGAAAGGAGCAGTTTCTCCTCTTTTCCAAGCCCTCCTGAAGGTTTGCTCATTGGGATGGACATGCCAGCACACACCTGGACCATACAAAAAGCAGAGGGTGGGATGGCATTTTGGTGGTAGTGTTTGCTGGAGGGGAAGGCACGAAAGGCTGCCCACGGGCACCTGTCCACATTTCCATCAAGTTGTGGGAGGACACAGGTCTGGAATGTGATGACAGTGGCACCTTTAGCCAATGCCACTTAATGGAGGAACTCAAGCTAATGTCAAATGAAGCTTGACTTGAAAATGTTTCTGTCTCCTGGATCCAACCTGAAATTCCCTTGGCATCCAGCTCATTTCCTTATCACTTGGGGACAGGAGTGGGAGAGGCTTTCACAACAAATGTCATTTATCCCTCTATTTCCAAAGCTTCCTTTTCCTTACACACACAATCTCTTTTTAATTTGAGTTGCTGGTGGTAATGGTAAGGTTGTCTTTTGCTTTATTTTTTTCTTCCCAGCTTTGGTTTCTCACTTACAGCTCAGAAAACCCTTTTAAGGTCTATTCTCCATGATAGGCACTTCGCCTCCTATTTAGGGAATCACTCCCACACACTGCACCCATCCATATGCAAACACGCAGACATACAATTTTTCTGGGTGAACTGAACTACAAATCTTGTGCTTTAATATAATTAGGCAGCCTGTGCAAAGCTCTCTGAAGGCAAGATTATGGACTAGTCTTCTGAAAGTGCTGCAGAAAAGTTCATACCCAGAGAAAGGGATCATGCTTTCTGAGGGGTTGTGCTGTAGGGCAAGCCTCACAATACCCAGAGTCTATTCCAGGCTGTGTGTGTTTAACTTCACTGTAACTCAGTCATCCCAAACATGAATTGGGGCCAACACCACCACCTACTATTACTTAGGCAATGTTTGAACGATTGTGTTAGACCTTGGTTAGGTCTCGGCTATCATTACTTGATAGCATGTTCTTTCAGAACTGAGTATCAAGACAACCAAGGCCCAAATTCCCCTGGATTGCAGGTGGAGAGATGAAAAAAAATGAAAACAAAAAGATTTGCCCAGAACTGTTCTCACATCTAACAGCAGAAACACAGAGATAAAAGGCTGTCTCTTGAATGCAAGGTGAATCCTTAGGGAGCTAGGGACAAACTGTTGTATCTTACTCATGAGTGGGTTATTGATGGGCAAACTTTCAGTGTTTTTGTTAAAATTCAGGAAAGCCTGCACCAAATCCTTCAAGCCACGGCTCTCTGGGTCCTAGCTTCCCCTTAGACAGGGTGTGAGCTACTATCTGGAAGGAAAACAGGTCCAGTAGCTGTTTGTTAGACTAAGGACCACCAAATCACCCAGGGCTAGACCTTCCTCAGTCTGGGACAAAGTGGCTGGAACAGGTCAAAAATCAGACAGGGCAAGGCAATAGTTAAACAAGAAGAGACAAAGCAGGGTTCAATGCATGTTCCCTGACTTCTTTTGGCTAACATTACATATGCTAAACAAATGTCATCCCAACTGGGACCTGGGCTTTTTTTCCAGCTCAGAGAAACTTTCAGGGAAGCTGAATGATAAGAATCCTATTGTCTTTACATTGATTCACTGTGCAGGCAAATCTCTGAGTGCATACAATACAATTACTTTTGCTCCCAGGAAAAAAGATGTTGAGGTGGGGGAAGGAAAAAAACTGTCCTGCATTTCTCTTTGCATGAAACACTCTTAGGAATTTTGACTTTGTTTTTCTTTATTTGCTGGTCTCTCAAGCTTTCACAATCTCTGTGGGAGTACCTTGTAGCGGGTATTTAATCCCAGGGTCCTGCAGACATAATAGTGGCAAGAATATAATAAAGAAGAACAGAGTCCTTCTTAGGATAGTTGAGTCACTGTATTTGCAAAGATAACATCTACACCTGCATAGCAAACATAATCTGTGAGTGAACCAGACATTAAAAATGAGCTGCAATAACCAAGAGTGGAGAACAGAAATAACTGAGGTCTATGCCCAACTTTTATAGCAGTATCTGGAGAAAGGAAAATACACTATTCCTTAAATTCTATTGTTAGAGAATGGTGCTGCAGCCGAGGTGAAGTCCTGCTGTTCAAGCTGAGAGAAGGAACAATGTCAGAGGCAAGGGAAGGGAGGAGGGGGTTTATGTGTCTTTGAGATCCTATCTTCCCCATGGCAAAACTGACTGATTGAGTTTTCCTTATCAGTGTAAGTTATCTTGAGCTGCAAAGGTTCTCTAGAATTGGAACTTCCTTGTAGTTCTTGCTGAGCACAGTGTTCAAGAGGCTGGACATTAAATGGATTAAGAAGTGGGTAATGGACAAATGTCAAAATGCAGTTGTCAAAGAGAAAGCATGATAAAGTGAGGGTATTTGTAGCAGGGTTCTACATGGATCAGTAGCCAGCTCTGATGCTAGTCAGCATTGTCATGAATGATGTGGAATTAAATATCCCAGCTGATAAAATCTGTGGATAACACAAAATGGAAAATTGTAAGGACAGAACTCTGATACAGAGTCATCTAAGTCACTTAGGTCACTCTGAACGAGAATTGGCTGGCTCAGACATTATGTGCATGTTTCTGCAGAACCAAATCTGAGTTGACTCACAGACAAATAGGGCTAAAAAACAGGCCTAAAGAATGAGGGGTTATATTTCATAAGACAGTGACCTAGAAATGCACCTAGGCAATGACCTAGAAAAATGGTTAGCTTGGCTGAGGAAGCCAACATTAGCTCCCAGCATGGTGGTGGGCAAAACCATCTAATGGGACCTCTTGCTACATAAGCAAGGAATCTGGAGGACAAAGATGATTTTTTTAGTAGGTGGCATTAGTAGAGAGAGTACTCCAGAAAAGTGATCCCAGCCTGGCATTCATCTTTTTAAAAATGTAATAGTTTTTTTTTTTTAAATCCTGTGTAAATTAAACAGATGCCTCTAAGTGTCAGGCTTAAAAAGTTGTGCTCATCCTTGCCTGAGAGAGCTCCAAGAGACTGGGGTCTTTATGGGAGTATCTTTTCTGGGAAAATAGCCTATATACTAAAGAGCACTTCAATCACCTGGAGAGAGGTTGCACTTTTCTCTGAAACTTTTCTAATTTGAACGTGATGCCAAACACATTAAAGTGAGTAGCCAGAGACAGGCTCTTGTCACAAGAGGATGCACATCAAAGCAAACTGTGATGCTGTCGTTTGCTCTGCCTGTTGTCCTCGTAGTAAGACTTGGCCCCTCATCAGGACACACATTTTAGCCAAAACGCAGCCTGTGGGGATGGCTGCGGGGCAGCAGCAGAATGGCTTCAGCACAGAGCATCAGCCCCCCAGGGGCAGCTCTGTGGGCATCTCCAGGACAGGGATGGAGAGGCCAGAGCATTACAAATCCCTTTTGAACAATCAGGCATGTGAGCCTCTGACTACTGTGGGGTTAAGGGGCTTTGGGGAAAAAGGAAGAGTCTGCCACTACTATATTTTTTCCCTGTGCAGTGCCCATCTTTGCTTCCTGACTGATGGCGCAGATCACTGAAGAGGGTCTTTAGCACGGGGAGCGTGCCGAGCCCAGGCGCTGGCTCTCCGTGTCAGTGTTATCGCTCGCTGTCACATTTCGAAAGAGGAAGCGAGTCTGTGCCACGCACGCAGAGAACAAAGCCCTCGCCAAGCCGAGTGAGAGTTACAACTTGTCAGCACGTCTCTCAGCCTGCCGAGGGCCAAACATGAAACACGAAAAAGGCCTGAAATGAGGGGAAAAGGGAAAATAATAGCACAGTGAGCTCTCAAGCTCAGAAAAGGCTTGCTATAAAACAGCACCTTCGCTCTCTGTCTCTCTCTGTTTTTCTGAGTCCTGGCTACTGGTGAAGAGATGACTCCCCTTAGCACAGTTACAGTACTGTTGCAGTAATAGGGACCAGAGCCAGGTTCAGATCTGGCTTGCACAATCCCGCTTTCTCCACACACCCCAAAAAGTATTGCTAACCAAAAAAGCATTTTTACTAATGATGAAATCTGAGGTGGAAAGAGCCTGCAGAGGGTCATTTTTTCCTATGTGGACAGTAAAGCTCTAGTAGTTAGAAGTTCACCTTCTAAGACTTGGATTCTACCCCGAATTAGTGAATTAATTTCTCCCATTACTAACATTGAAAAGGAATGGGAATGTTTTCTCATATTTGCTGATCATGCCATAGCTGCATCAGTGGGACAAATAATGCTCTCATTACATGGTGTATGTCTTTAATGTTGATTTATACCTACTAAAGACCTTGTTTCAGGAAGATCTGTACATTTACACTTACTAATCATTTGGTCCAGGTGTATAATTTTCTTTTTCAAATACTTTTGACATGGATAATATGCCACAGCAAGAGAAAGACAATAGTATGGGCAGCACTGTGCAGGGCTAGGACAAAAGACCAACTTCATTGCACTTCTGTAAAAAAATCACAAATGCATCACACAAAGTGAGTGGAGAAAATTGACTGAAAACAGGAGACAAATATTCCCACTTCATATGGACTAAGTCCTATACTGCCAGTTGTTGTTAATATAGTTAGTAGTATATGAATCCTTCAGGCCCTCTGGTCTAATTAAAATTAGATGAAGCAGAGCACTGTCTGTAGAAAATTACTTAACAAATATTTGTCTTGTTCCCATAATGGCATTGTGCTGCATCTCCTTCTTCTGATACCCAAACTAGTAAGGGATTGAGTTCCCTCTTTCAAGACTCACCTGCTGTTGAAATAAGAAAATTAGCATCTAGTTCAAACACCCTGCCACAGGCAGGGATGCCTTCCACCAGACCAGACTTCTCAAAGCCCAACCTGGCCTTGAACATCTGAGTCTCCTGTGTAGCCTAAGAGATGACCCTTCTCTTCCAGTTGTTGTACAGAAATCTTTGGTCCCCAGCTCTTCCTGCCTGCTTTCCTTCATGGGTTGCACAGCACAGGGTCTCAGGTGTGAGCTCAGGAGTGGCACATGATTGAGTTGTGGTTTAAAGCTAAGATTTTATCTAACTCTTGATGAACAAGGCAACAAATTCATTAATCCTGAAGGAAAACAACGGGACAATAATGGTCCTTCATATAGTTCAAGACCATGCAGATGTGCTGCTTTTACAGAAGCAGAGCCCTCAGTCAGTCAGTAAGAGTTACTAGGTAGTGTTGGGCTGAACTGGGAAGGATTTAAAAAGACTGGTGGAAAAGAGAAACTCAGCAAGGAGACAGACAAGGCAGGATCTGGCCCTGAGCACTCCCATCTTCCTGCATGCTAGGGATGATGGTGGAGGAAATCTTTGCTGGTGCAAGCCACCAATATGCCAAACATGTCCACTACAACCAATGCCTGTTTGCTGTGAGTTCAGACCACAGCAGCCGAGATCAAAGTCCTGGGACTGTCCCCGCAGGGTTGACAGGCAAGAGCTGATTAACCATGTGAATGGAGCAGTGCCGTGCCATTTCGTGACCAAGCTCACTGCTGAAACCCAGCTGTCCACGGAGCTGCCAGCACCACCAGAGCCTGGACTAAACTGCCTCTGCAGTGGGAGGCTGTTTATGAACTAATTCTTTACTGCTGGCATAGCACCCAGCTCATTTTCACCTTTCTTAAAGGTTAACCTCATTTCCTTCTATTAGTTGGTTTTAGGGAATGCCATTCGGCGCCGCAGTTAAAGAGCTCTGTCAGCGGATGGAAATGACAGTGGCATTTAAAGCCAGTTGGGGTTGAGAGCTGGGGGGGTGGGAAGGTGGTGGAAGAAATAATCTTCAATAAAATGTTTGTAGGGACATGCTAAGTAACATCAAAGGAGCCTTGCGTTCCCTGAGAGGACAAATCTTTGGCTCAATGTGCTCAGTGGGATCGGTCTCCCCTGACTTTCAAACCAGGACAAATGCAGGGAGACAAAGTGCCTGGGGGGACTCCAGAATTGGGCACTGAACATCCCACCTCTATGGGTAACTTCTTTCTGGGTCCAGCAGACCTTGCTTAGTGACGAATGTGTGCTGAATATTGCTATCACTAAAGGAAAGTTCCTCTGTGAGTATGTTGGTTATAAATTCTATTGCAAGCCCTGCCTGGCTTTTCAGGCCACCCTGCCTGATCCCAATTTTCCTGCATTCCCTCACTGTCTTGCAGTGCTGTCTTAAAACCTGGGTTCAGACCTGCAGGAAAGACTTCTTCTCAGAGGAAGGATGAGTTTTGCCTGCATGGGAGATTTCATGGGGGTTTGTTTTCCTGACTGCAACAGAATGCTGAAAAGAGTCTAAAGAAAACAGGCTGAATCTGGGAATTCAAGTGGACCCCCAAACCCTGGCACACAAAAGGTGTCAGGGATATTATTCAGGCTCTGCTGTCCTTGTGCTCTGTCCTCACCAGATCTCTCCTGGCATGGGTGTAATGCACTGTTCTGCATCAGGGAGAATCTGCAGTACCCAGCAGTGGCAGGGACATCTGAGCAGCATTCAGCAAATCGAGAGTCTGATCCAAAGGCTCCGTGGCACTCTTTTTCATTAACTTCTATAAGCTTCAGCTCTAACCCTGAATCCCCAATGTTTGTTTCAAGCACTGGTGTAACATCACTGGAATATAATGTTCCTCGTCATACACACCTTAGGGTAACAGTCTAAAATGAGTATGTGGATAAGTCAAGCCAGATCCTGCTGGGCAGCATCCTGAAGCAGACCCATTCATTTCCTGGGTCATTTGTTGAGCTGGCCAGACCATTTCAAAGGAACAGTTGTGTAGCCCAATGTGTAGTTTTGTAAAGGACAAAGCATTCCCCTGGAACAGGTTCATTTCAATGAGATTTTTGCCAGGGGACACCCTTTTTTTTTTAAATTAATGCATTGAGTTCTCATTTCAGGAGGTACAAATCTGTCATTTGAGCAGGATCTTTTTGATTTAATTTTATTTCAAGTCTGTATTGTGTTAAACCACTACCTTCCATTCTGAGTTAGACCAAAGGTTTGACTAGTCCAGCATCCTCTGCTCCAGCAGTGCCCATTAGAAACAGAAGAAACAGTGCTTTTATAGAGTGATCCTCCCCCTAATACCCTCTGGCTTCCAGCAGACAGAGGTTTAGTGACTAATATGGATTTTGTATCTGGATAGTCATGTTTCATAGCACTGAGTGGACATAACCACCACTAATCTGTCTCATTCGCCTTGGAGCTAATTTATGACTTTTGCATTCAGCAACATCCCATGACAGAAATGTCTTTTATTTATTCATATAGTGTGTGAAAATATACTTCCTTTTGTCTGCTTGAAAACCACAGCCATTCTGCTTTATATATTTTGTTTTGAGGTTATTAAGACAAAGGCTTTTTATCCCTCTGAGACAATACCCTGTAACATTTCACCACTGAAGAATTTTCATTTCACAAGAACTTTGGCCTCTCCAATTCAAAGTGGAAGCACATTTTTTGAGACATCAGTATTTCTTATAGAAACAAAATTCCACTTTTTATCCAGTTTCAGTCATTTCATTATATCAGTGTAATTGAGGGTGACAGCAGCAAAAATAATATAAAAAAAATTTTAAAAATAATAAAAAGCAAAACATACCACCACCAAGAAAATAACTACTTAGGCATCCTGGGAAGAACTGGGAATAATGAATTAAAGTTTTACAATAACAGCTTCGTCCTCCCAGCTGGGCTAGCAGAGTCACAAGAACAGGTTGGGAGGATCAGACACCCCAGGCTAATCACACTGGCACGTGTCATGAGCCTCCACCTTGTTGTTCAACTGCCCATAAGGCAGGTATATTCTATACAGGAGCAGAGTCCAAATCTCACCTTCATTTTTGTCTATAAAATCCCCCAAATGGGACTTCCACCTAGATAGAGTGGGACTGGTTTAAGAAAAGATATGCCTTCTTTTTAGGTGATCTGCCTTGTGGGAAAAAATGTCAGTGCCAGTGTCCTGGCAGCCAGCTGGATGTGTGCAGGATTAAATGTGTGGGTCCTGTTGAGGTTCAGATCATGTACTAATCACCTGCAACTGGCCATACTCACTGCATGCCCAGCTCCACTGCTCACATCCATAACCAAATCCTTACAGAATTTCAGCTCTTGCTCCGTAAAGCATAGTGAAACTATATTTTTTTTCCAGCCTCTTTATTTTCTACTTAGAGTTATAGGCAAGACTTTCTGTTTCCATGCTCACATACACAGCCTGCAAACTCCACTTTTGATTTTAGCTGAGGATTCCAGGTACAAGCATCAAAAAATAATACACAAAGTTCTGTGTGAAATAAAGCTTCATAACTGAAGTGAACATTGGTCTAAGAGCTGTATGAAGTAGGAAAGATGTTATTGAGACCTATGAGATGTGCTGCTTGGATTCCTTTATTATTATTGTTTTCTTTCACCTTTTCTTCATTTTCTTTGTTTGTAGATGAGGGGATGGAGAGGAAGAAAGCCAGCAAGTTTATAAAAGCAATAGAGAAGGGCGTTGAGGCATTTTGTGGAGCTCTTTAATGACATTCTGTATAATTTGAAAGTGGGGAGAAAAGGGGGGAGAGAAAAAGGGAATTAGCAAAAAAACTGGCAAAAGAAAAGTGGAATGTGGAGAGAAGCGTGTGGATGAATTTTAATGCAATCAGAAAGCTGTAATAATGGTAATAAAGGAATATATTCAGACGTCAAGAGAGGGAGAAGGGAACAGGACCCGCGACACCAGAATTTAAATTAGACATAGGCGTATAATTCTCTTTTCTTCCCCCCTCCTTTCTTCAAATGAAGAAAATGGAATTTTTAAGCACAGCAAAGGAGGGATTAACAATTGGCAGGTTTTCAGCCCTTTGTCTTTTGGCGAATCCCATTTAATCACCGTCTTTAATATTAAGGAGGCTGTGGCCATGTGGGGCTGTCTCAGGCTTGGGGGAAAAGGGATGATATACAAGGGAAAAGAGAGATAACACTTAGGTTCAGGCAATTGTGAGGAAGTGTTTCAATTACCTCCACTGAAGTCTTTAAAAACTGAAGTTTAATTTGATCTGAAATGTCGTCCCAGCTCCTGCAAGAGAAAATATGTCCTTCCCACCCCCCTTTCTGCCCATGCCTATGCTGTTTCAATAGTCCTCGGTGCTCAAGGCTGGAATGCTACCACAGATTAATGTCTTGGCCTTCTAGGCTTCTGGAAAGGGTTTCAAAGCCCCGACAGGTCACCAGTGAGATGAGTTTAGGAACTGAAACTTATTTTCCTGACATACCAGTCTCGACACCACTGACCCTGCGGAGTTTGTCAAGAAGCTTCTGAGCTTTGCTCTGAATGAGTGTGAAAACCAAATGGCCCTTCAGGCTCAGCCTCAACCTTGTGTGGCCACAGAGTGAAAAGGGGGTGATATACATGGGAATTAAGATCTGTTAAATTCCCCAGAACCAAAGGCAGTAGGAGTTGTATTCAAATCTGAGCTGCCTCTGAAAGATGAGTGTAAAAGCATGATTCAGTGTTCATTTGAGGTGTCATTTGACAGTACAAGACAGTCTTCTCCTTCATCTCCTTCTTCTTCAGGAAATCCATCAACCTGGGATAGGGAAACATTTGTGGATTAACAGGAGGAAGAAACCTAAACAGTCACACAAAATGATGAAAAATTTAGTCACAGCACAGCTGGACACATCCACTGTTCAATGCTGGGTCTCCATAGGTGCTTTCTCCCATGAATGTTTCCACAGGTGTTCCCAGGAAATGGGAGCTGTAAGCACTTGCTGCTAATAACTAGTGAAAGAGGCATGATTTTCTCTTGTTTTCGTATGTGGAAAGTTGTTTTGAATTCAGATATTCTTCCTGTTTTGGAGGGATTTTGAAAATAAAGTGTGTATTTAGGCTATATGTTGAGTTGAGAAAGATCAGATTTTGACTCCCAAGTTTTTTTCCTGAAAAGCAATGCCTCATGAATAATTCTCAAAAATATTCCAGTTGTGTGTTTCAGAGAATGACTAAACTTGGAAGAATTACAAGCTGCCAGGCTCATAGGCAGAGACTTTGTGCTTTGCCTGACATGGGGTTTTAAACTTCTCTCACCAACAACTTTCCTGGGCAAGGGCTACAAATAGAGTGGGTCTTTGCAAGTTGTTTTCTCGGCTCAATATCAAACACTATGAAACCTGTCATTTAAGATCTGCACAGGGAACAGCATCTCTTGGCAATGGACAGTTGTGACGGCGCTGTTCAGCAAGCCAGAACTATGGATATTTGTCTCGGGGTTATAATATTCGCAGCTGTACGAGAGGAGTCTGCTGTTAGAATTGTTAAGGCTATGTCTTCATGGCAGGGTTTGCTTGGCCTGTGGCCAAAGTTTTCTCCATACCCCATGAGCACAGAGGAAGCCTGAGTGTGTTTTCATCTGAACTGTCCAGACAAGGCTCTGTGTTTACAGCTGGATTTCACTTTCAGTGCAGGTACACAGCGGGTGTTTCCACAGCAGCAGAGACCAGCCAAGCCCAAACCACACCCACACTCCTGTTCTGAACCGTCTTCTCCATCTCCTTCTATTTTTCATCATAGCCCTGTACTTCATCCATCCTGCTCATAGGCTTGCTCTCCCAGACATTTCTGGACATGGTTTCACAACTGATGCACATCAAGGACCTCTTCCAGTTCCCTGTAAAGCAGGTTTTTGCTCAGGAGGATAAGACTGTAGCATAGATGAGGACACTGAAATTAGAGAATAGGTCCAGTCACATTTAATTAAAAATATAATCTTGGACTTCGAGGTCACCATCTGGCAACAAGTTAATTTTCTTTCCAGTTTCTTGTAGGACCAACAGCAGACATCTCCATTCTCATGAACATGTGCTCCTAGATCACTGTGACACCATCTTTAGGAATCACACCACTGCAGGACATGAAAATCTCTCCCTGTAAGATAACTCCAAGATCCACAGTCGTTATCATTTGCAAAACTAGGCTTTCATTCAGGACTAAATCCTGCCTTGACTTATCCCCCTCAGGGACTCCTCTTGCATGAAATAGGAGTTGAGAAAGCTGCAGCCATTTAAATCTGATAGAAACCATCATAGAGTTCAGACACAGATCTGACCCCCAGCCTGACAGGCCTTTCATTTAGTGCCAGAGCTCCCGTAATCCTGGAGTGTGGCAAACCTCACCCATGCCCAGTTTTGCCTGTTACAAATACCAATTAGTCTTTTTGCAGGTGGGGAAACTGAGGCTGCCTTTTGTACTGGGTAATTTATGTAGCCCATATTTCCACTGAGGCCTCCGTCCTTGGCAGAGATATATTGTAAGTATTTAATAACAGTAACTGCACAGCCATCAATCTCTTTGCTACCAGGAATAACAAATCACTCTAAGGGAAAAGTGATTTTGCCTTCCACAATTTCCAAAGCATAGCCTGAAATGGGACTCAGGAGTCCGAAAAACCAGCCTGAAATGTACAGAAAAGAGCTTTGGCCAAGCTCTTGAACATCCTCGTGGGTTCACTCTTCCATAACTGAATAGGGAATGATTTCCACTCTTTCCCAAAGCAAGATCTAAGTTCTATCTATCAAAACCAGTTTGTGGCATATTCAAAATAAGCAAAAGGAAGAGGTTCCTAACTCAGTGAGTGGTTAAACTGCAGAATGACTCACTGCAGGATGTGGTGGATGCTCACAAGCTCACATGGGTTCAAAAGTCCACTGAGCAATTGCATCAAAGAGGGACACTTCAGAAACTACTATATATGGGGGGGAAAAAAACCTACTGGAGACTCCAGAATTCCCTGAACTGCAGAGCACTGAATTCTAGGAGAATATTTGGGAGGATTAACAAAATTCCCTGTTCTTTTACTCTTCCCTAGACATCCACAACTGGCTGTTGCCAGAGACAGCACAGCGAGTCAGACAGACCGTCTGCCTCTTGTTCAGCTGTTCTTTCACTCTGTTTACAGGATCCATGTCCAAGTCAAGGCTCAGAGTGCAGCCAAGCAATTAAATAAGAGAAATCCTTCAAACTACGTTTTTGACATGCAACAGTGGAGAGTAACGCACCTGCGGGATGAAGCTTCCTTCTTTGTGCAGGAGAATTATGCTCCCACACCTGGGCTTATATTCATTTGTGCTTGTCCCCATCACACAGATGTTCAGATTAGCTGTTATTCTCTCTAGCCCCGGTGTCTCAAAGCCTCTGTCTCCAGCAGTTGGAGACCAGCAGCTGTGCAATCATATCTGCTAGTGTACGGGATATAAAGGATCTGTTAAGTAAAACCAAACCAGGGAGGGAGGAGGGGAAGAGATCAGTACAAAGAAACCACTCCTGCTAAGATGTGATTGGGGATGCCCCACAACACCCAGCTGCAAGGAAGAGGTGAACTCAGCAAACGTTTTTAAGCCTGCAGCAGAATTAGCCCCTTGAGGGTGTTGTTTGATATGGGGAGGAGGGAAAAGCAGCCAAATAGGAGCTGCTGCAGGTGGAAGGAGGGTTTGTCTGCTGTTGTTTGGAGTTAGGTAGCAATAGGTTTCTGTTGTTTCAAGAATGGGTTGGGCTTTTGAATCTTGTTTTTTTCCCCATCCTAATTTTTGAAACATCTCTATTTTACCAGGTTCATGTGTTTTCCAGCAAGGTACCATGGAAAAGATAATTAGCTAATTTACAATTAGCTACAACAGAATTCATAATCACTTCCCCCGTGGAAAGGGTGGTAATCATCATCACATATCTGTAGGACTGCTGTGAAAATGGCAGTAGGAGTGTGAAGCCCAGGCCCTAGGAAATGCCCTGTTTTTAGCCTATTGATCACCCGATTAGCATAGGTTAAGGGGAGTAGTGGGGCACTATGGCTCAAAACAGGGACAGGTTTGAGCTTGCAAACTTGAATTCAGAGCTCAAAACAAACTTTCCTAACATTCAGGGCATCTGCAGCTCACCCTTCTGCTCTATAGCTCCTTCTATCTTCTTTGACCTGAGGAGGATACCGTGGTCATGCCTGTTTGAAAGAAACCCAGGTTTATAGTTCTTTTTCACCACTGTGACTTTGGCATATTTCTGATCCTGCTGCTTGGACTTGGGGGTTCTGCTGGGCAAAAGGTGGGACATGAGTTGGCAATGGGCTCTTGGAGCCCAGAAACCAACTCTGTCCTGGACTACATCAAAAGAAAGTTGGGGGAGGTGATTCTGCCCCTCTAGTCTGCTTTTGTGAGACCCCACACTGAGTGCTACATCCATCTCTAGGGCCCCCAGCATTGTTGGACAGCATCCAGAGGAGGCCAAAAAGAAGACCATAGGGCTGGAATGCCTACGAAGACAGGCTGAGAAAGCTGTGGTTGTTCAGCCTGGAGAAGAGAAGCTCCAGGCAGAACTTATTGGGGCTTTTTAATATTTTAAGGGTAATTATAAGAGAGATGGGGACAGACTTTTACATATAGCAAGTACCTGATAGGACTAGGGCTCCTGCTTTTCAAACAAAGGAGAGCAGATTCACACTAGATACAAGAAATTCTTTTTTTTTAACATGAAGGTGATGAAAGATAGGTATAGGCTGACCAGAGAGGTGTTAGATTCCTCATCCTGGAAAATTTTGAGGTCTGGGTGAACAAGGTTCTAAGCAACCTGCTCTAGTTGAAGATGTCCCTGTTCACTGCTGTGGGGTGGGGTGGGGAAGGGGGGAGGGGGAGTTGCACCAGATGACCTTTAAAGATCCCTCCCAACCCAAACCTTTCAGTGAGTCTGTATGAGTCTGTCGTGACCACCCTCAGGGCCATCTCCTCTCCCCTCTCTATCAAGGATGAGTCAGGTGAATGGGCAAGGAAGATCCACTCTGCCTCTTCCATCCTCTCTGGTAAATGTGCCACTTGGTCCTGGGCACTGGCTTTTTCCTTCTTACCTACATCTGCACAGAAAACTTCTCTAGGCTCCTTGCTTGTTCTATCGTGGTGCCAAGGAGATAATGTTCAAGGTCTTCACAATGCCTGGACCAAAGCACTGCAACTGGTCCCCCTCTGTATGTGCAAGCAATGCTTGGGAAGGAGGGGAATAGCAGCAGGGACAAATAATTATTAGCTATATAAATTAGCCTGAGACACCGAGAGGGTAAATCTGTCCCTCTTTATTTCCAAGTCCTCGGATGCAATGTTCTAGATGGTAAAGCTAGCTTATGCTTTCCCAACACAAGGATTCAACCTCTTTGTTTTGCGTGAGGAATACAGGAACACAAGTGTATTTATATACTCTTATCTAAATGTACCCCCATGCACACACATACATTAGTGAGAGCTATCTGGATAAACACAATCCTGTGTCATGTCTCCCTGTGAGTGACCCTAATTTTCCCCCAGTCCCTCCACAATTGCTGTGATTCTTGTTCTTGTCCTCTTGCTCCACAGAGGGTCAAATATCCTGCATCTCATTGTCCCTTCTGTCTCTTTAATTAGTGCCCGTTCTCCCCCTTCTCCCCCTCTCTGCAGTGTCCCCCCTTCCCATCTCCTCTCAGCACTTGGTTTGCAGCACTCTATTATTTCACCTTTCACGTGTGCCGTCTCCTTCGCCCGGGCCCATCTGACACCTCTGCCTTACACTTATCATAGAAACATAACATTTAAATACAAATAGAACGGGGAATAATTTAACCCCTGTTTGCACTGGGAAAGGTGCCGAGGCTTCGTATAAACACAGCAGGGAGATCTATAGACACTGTATATTTATCTAACAAGTTGCATTTCTTCATCTCAGTGCCTTGCAGCTAGCTTTCCCTGACAGGCACGAGCCTCCGTCACTGGCAGAGTGGTCAAGAAGAGGGAAGCCTGGTTCCACAGGAATATTGGAAATGTCACCAAGGGGTCATCTCTGGAAATTCTGATTTGCCACTGTTGTGGCAATTTCTCTCCCCTGCTGTCTTCCTGGGAGGAACGGGAGGTGCTGTCTTCTGTCATTGTTGTGATTTGTTTATGGCAAAATGGGGTAGACTCGGGAGGATCTTAGTTTTTAGCATTATCAGAGTACACCAGCAAAGGCCTCCTTGGCTACCCTGGGAGCACCACACACAGAAACAACCCATGGTTGAACATTTCCGTGGTGAAGCATGCATGATGGACTCAGTTTGTGGAGGAAGCCTGATAATTGGGTGTACAGTAATGAGGGAAATCAAAAATGTGAGGAGAAGAGGCTCTCATGGACACCACATTCAGTTGCAACACTGCAGGGCAGTGTAACTGCTGTTTGTAAGGCTACCCCTGCAGCAAGGTTAGTGGGATGTCCTCATTAAAATGCAATATTTGGGCATGATATAGAAACTGAAATTGTCACTTGGGAGTATGTAATAGACAGAAATTTGGACAGGACTTCTCAACAAAAGCGAGGAGCAGACTCTCAGATGTGCATCAATACTTGAGGCACTGTTGTGTGTGGCTTTGGGGAAGCAACGTGGAATAGCCTTCTTTGATCACACCTGTTCTGAGACATGCTGAGTAAACTCACTGTCTTCATTCCCTGATAGGGACTAGATGGAGGATGCTTCTCAGGGTTACCCGTCTCTGTTGAGCAAGGCTGTACGGTACTGTGAGGTACAATTCCCTCTCCAGGGGTCAGTTTAGGCTGGAGCACATGGTCTTGTTCACAGCTCATGTTTGGGACATCCCAGATCATGGGCTCATTCCTGGCCTCTTTTAGTCCTTCTCTTCTGCCCTGAAGAGATTTCTGTTCTCCTTGACTGTGTGTTCACTATGCCCTGGGACCCAGGTCCTCGGAAGCCCAGCCTGAAGATTTTTCACCCCACAGTCCCACAGCCTGAACTGGTGATGAGCATTGACCCTGGCAGTGGAGGAGACAGGGGACTGAGTGTGCCCAGTGCTCTGAAATCCAGGTGTGGATCCTGAGACACACATCTTTGGAACAGTGTCTTACTGAAAGAGGAGGGAGCATGGGACTCCAGACAGCGGTATGGGTGGACTATGGTGCGTAGAGATGAACCCTATGGGCAGGCAGAGCTCAGGAACAGCATGATCTAGGACTGCTCCAGGCTTGTGTGCAGCCTAAAACTCTGATTTTTGTAGGATGTAGAACCCTGAAATCTCATTAGAGGACACTGGAAACAGCTGGGAAGGAGCATCTGAAGTGTGCACACATGCTCAAGACACACCCTGATGACACCAGCACATCCCCTCTTCATTTTATTCTTGCAACCTCATGGCCTTGTTTAGACACATTTACAAATCAGAAGTATTTGCTTTGGTGCATGGCATGTCAGGTTTTTGGGGATACAGCAGAGAAGTGTATGATGACTCTTAGGGTATAAGAGGCTTATACAAGACCATTAGAGGATAAACTCATTAGCCAAGACATGGAACACGTTGAATGGTCTGCTGGACCCTTCCCTCTCTCTTTCCACCCAGGATGTGTGAGGGGTGTTTTTAAAACACAATGCTCAGTTCCCTGGAAGAGCTGGGATGTGAGAGGCAAATGCAGCACTTTGTTATAAAAACCACTCAGAGTAAAAAAACTTATTAAACCAATTCATTTTTTATCAGTCTAGTCTGTGATTGTGTAGATTTCTGAGATGGCAGATATGACAAATATTTCCCCTGACTACGCAAGGCACTGTTTTTCAGGAGGAAGACAGGATGTTGATTTGGAGGTGGGGTTGGAGGTGATGTCCAAGCAGTGGCTGTCCATGGGGGTCCCCTTCATGCCATCTTCCCTGGACTAGCAGTTCCAGGGGAAGACGGCCCTCATGTTTGACAGAGCCTGTTCCTCGTAGTCTGATGAATGCCTTGTGGGCAGTTCACCAAAGCACCACATCATCTGCCAGCCAGTACAGTACCAGTGTACTCTAGAGATGTAAGGGAAGGAGAGGGAGAAGTAAAAATAAAAATTTGAGTGGTTCCTAAAACACCAGGTTTTAGCTTTGCATAAACTAGACCAGACAAGGCAGTTCAGACCAGTTTCACACTAGAGAGTTTTGCTGACAGAGGAGGGATGTGATTTTTTTTTTTTAATGATACGTTTATATTAGCAAAAAGTCTGATGAAAACAGTTACACAGCTATAGGAGTGCTTCTGCTGATGCAGGGGAAGCTGTACAAAGCTTTATAAAGTACAATATAACAGATTCCTCAGCTGTGCTGAAGTGTTTACTAGACACAAAGTTCCCAGGCAAAACCTTTTGCCATTCCATGTTCCTAGTTCATTCCCACTGACCTTCCCCCTTCTTAAAGGACAGCTGATCTCATTTGTTGGGTGGGTTTTCCTCCAGTATCTGGAAAACCTTTGGAATGGACTCTTTTCTTAAGGCTCTGTTATTCCCTAGACTGAAAGAGCACAGAGTGGACTTCAGTAGCTGCCTCTCTAAGGCTTGTACCTCACATCTTGGAGTCTCCTTTGCAGGACACTTTGGCCATTGGGAAAACAAACCTTTCAGATGTCCAAACCACATTCTTGTGAGGTGGGGACAACCTGGAAGCTACATGGTGTTAGTTAGGGCTTTGTGCATCACTAGAGTCTGAGCTTTGTGTTGCCAACAAAGACCTCGAAATGCCTCTCTGCTTAATCAATTCCAGCATAAAGTAGGAATATTTATTGCTTTAACATGTCTATCAGAAGGCTATATCTGTTTTTCTCACCTATCAGAAGTGCACATGTATCTTCCTAAACCTATTTTTCCTACCAGTTCAGCAGCCTAACCGAAGGCAACATAACTCCTGCTTTTCTGTGGGCAGTACACTTTTCCTCATTGTGGATAACTCGACTGCAGGGTTGAAAGCTCCTAATATCCTCATTCAATAACCACTGCATGAAAAATTATTCACATCCAAGGCTGTAAAGTAATTTGCCAATGTGCAGGTGCATCTTGGAGAGGGGAATTTTGATCAAACACTGGTTGAAGCAGAACAGATTGCCTACACCAGTGATTTCTCGGTGAACAAAACTGACATGAATTGCCCAATTAGTCAGCCAGAAAAGGGTTATTGCAAACCAGTGTTTTGTTCAGCTTTAGGTTAACCCGCACATTAAAAAATAAATTAAATAAAAAATAAAATTATTTAGATATTTACATATATTTATTCAAATTAGTTACATCTGCTCTGTAATGTGCTCTGAAAAAATACTCTTGGTTCACACATTTACATAGTGTTTAATGAATCATAAATAAGACATTTATGAATCATGTGCAAATGGCCTGTTTACATACACGATGTAAACTATGTAAATTTCCTTTTTTTCTTGGTGCAATGGTAGTAGTTTCTGAATGGAAACCCGACTGAGAGGCATCACTCATCCCCCTCTGAGATCTCTCTGACAATCTGATCTGTTTTCATCAATATTTTCTGAAGGTGTCTCATGAAGATCCCCAAACTTTGTATAAGTCCAAGTATAAATCATAGAATGGTTTGGGTTGGAAGGGACCCTAAGTATTATCTAGTTCCAATCCCCACTCTGGTCGCACTCCAGAAAGTCTGTGTCCTTCCTGTGCTGGGACCCCAGGGCTGGGTGCAGTGCTCCAGGTGGGTCTCACCAGAGCAGGGCAAAGGGGCAGAATCCCCTCCCTCCCCTGCTGCCCACAGGGCTCTGGATGCAGCCCAGGACACATTTGGCTTTCTGGGCTGTGAGTGCACAATACTGAGTCACACTGATCATTCTTGTTCAAAATACAATTACCCACTAGCAGACCATGTCTTGCTTTGGCATGAAATATCCCCTGCCTAAGCCATCTCAGATATTAGCAAACGTGTAAGTTAACTTTATGTATCAAAAAACAATTTATGTTTCAAAAACTTTGGGCTTATTTCAAATAAACTCTATAAATATATTAAAAATCTCATCCAGACTTGTAGATACATGTCTCTGAGTGGGCATGAATGACAAATCTCTAGTTTACAGGCTGTGACTTCCGTTATAACCTGATTTTAAAAAGCTTATGTTAAACATTTTTTTTTCCTGCAACTTATTTAGTATTGCGAGGGCTACTAACTTATGTTATTTTCCATTTGGACTTGGTTCCTACATGCTATCTTTATCCATTTTCCTCTTGGATTGCAGTCTGAGCAATGCTGTCATTTCAGTCACTGCAAACTGACTGCAAAAATTGATCAGAAGGAGCTGATTTGGAAGACTTTGGTGCCTAGATTTTAAGAGGCAGTTAAAGATTTTATATATAACCAAACTATTTTTGCCTGTTGTTTAGTGGTTTGGGTTTTTTTAAATTTGCTGGATTATTTTCAAGCCCTCATGGGAAGTCAGAGGCTGTTAAGATTTTCCGAGCCAGCCACCTGAAAAGACTAACAGCTTCTGAGCTATGTCACCTCAGTGAAGTCACCGTTTACTTTGCATGTGATACTGAGCTGTCTTGGCTTTCACATCCCTCCTGAAATATGGTAAGCATCTCTTTATTTTGTTCCAGAAGACAGAAAACTCTTTGTGGGCATGCTCAATAAGCAGCAGTCAGAGGATGATGTGCGCAGGCTATTCGAGGCATTTGGCAACATCGAGGAGTGCACGATCCTTCGGGGACCCGATGGCAACAGCAAAGGTAAGGGATGGCTTCTGTCAAGCTAGACCTGGACTTCGTGTCTATGTCATTTTCTGGTGTGACAAAAGTACCACCTGGCCCCCAGAACAGCATCTCTTGCTTTAGGAGGGGTCACTTTTGCCAAGGGAGGCCATTACTCTGCTGGTCACAAAAGGGGATTGCATTTCAATATACATCTCCAATGAGCTGTATCTCATCACCTGCAAACTGATGCCTATTACTGCTTAGGTAGAGCCTCCCCTCTGAAAATGGACTTTACATTCACTCAAGGTGTGCTCTCCCCACCCTGTTCAACAGGATAATTCTTTCTTAGAAAAAGCCAAGATTGGTACTTCATATCTTGACTCACTGGCTCCACTATCAACTCTGCTTAAGTCTCATCCATCAGCTCCAGGTCTTTCCCTTCTTCATCTGGTCTTTGCATGAACTCAGTGATCCCAACTGTGCCAATTTAAATGTTACAATCATCACACATTTACAATTTGAAGTATGCAAACGCTTCATTGCAAAACTGGGTGCCTTTTCTCCTTCTGACAGTATTTTTACGTGGATTGCACAAAAGATCTTCTGCTACAGCCCAGATGTAAGAATGAGGCTTTTCTCTAGAGCAGGAATGTCATTTTTAACCCTATCAGTCTCTAGACAAAGGAACTTCAACCTGAATAGGAAACCTTCTTCTCTTAGCAGTATAATGTGTCCATTAAATATTGATCTGTGCATAAGATAGCATAAACTGTGTTGGCGTGTGCAGCACCAGAGAAGAGACCAGTCCTTCCAACACAGTTCATATCTCACTGGATATTTTGACAAGTGACAACATCAACCAAGCATATTTTTGCAACAAGGAGATAAAAAATTCAAGTCACAGTGATGCACTGGAGAAAAATATTGTTATTCCATAAAATCACTGGTGGCCAAAAAAAATACTGCACACCAACCTTATAACTGTTCAATACACATCAACAGAGCTCAGCCTTCCTGAAATAAATGGCTCAAAATAAGCTGTGGGTACCTTTCTTCAATTGTGTGGTTACTTTAGTTCCATGACACCCAAAGACAGGGGCTGCCCCACTGGGAAGCAGCAGGCTAGGATGCCCTAGAGGAGCTCAAATCATCATAACAGCAGGGAGTTAAGCACTTCATTCACTGAACAAATCAGTAAATTGGGGAAAAACAAAAAAATATGCCTGTCTGCTTCCACCTGGAATTGTATGGAATGAAATCTAATGACAAAGGAGTTAAACACAGTAATAATAAAGGCAATAAAGTCTGAGTTCTGTAAGAAACAAATTCCAGAGGAGATCCAATGCACAGACTTGTCTTCATACTTGCTCTTTTTTTTTTTTTTTCCTTCTAAAACAATTTCATTATAACACAGAATCTGAGTGGCAGCTCCATATTGCTAACCAGTTTAATTATTAGTGGTAGCAGGCTGCAGTCTCAGGCTGACGTTTCACTGAGCTGTTCAGGATCAATACTGAGCCTTGACAGAGTTAATATTACCAGCTTCCATTTGCTGGTGCTATTTACTGAGAATGTGAAGCTCCTAATTTACACACACACGGTTTCGTGCACGCACACACGCACACAGAGCAGTCAATCCAATGGAAAACTTAAGGCTAGTGCCCTTATCTTAGGAGACAGTCAGGCAAGCCACAACTCCCACAAAGTATTCCCAGTCTGTAGTGTTTTCCATCTGCTAGAAACCAATATGTGACACATATTGCTTGTGAGCTACTTATTTTGGGTAAAACCCATAAGGCTTAAATTCTGCGTAAATTGAGATTTAAGCAGATTGTCTAAATTCCAGATAGCAGTCAGATCCCATAGACTTCAGTCTCACCCAGGCCACCAGGTAACCCTGTGGTGAGCCTCTATATCCTTTGGGTAGCTCAGTGCAAGCACTGCTCTCAGAAGTTAGGCTGCAACTGCCCAGTTTAATGCCATCACAATCCAGTCATAGCCAAAAAGATGCCTGAGCCATGCCTGAAGGTCAGGTGTTCTCCTGAGCCATGGGCCATGCCCTTCAGGCTCTACAGTGAGTCAGAGTTCCTGAGTGAGTCACAGTGACAGGAACAGTGGCTGGAGCAGGTAACTAAGTGGCAGAAGAGCTGGGACTGAGGAATTTCTCTTCCTGAAAGGGAATGCAGCACTTGTCTTTCCTGGGAGAGGATGGAGTGATTCTGCACCCCTTCAGGTGACGCTCACAGTGTGCAGCCAGGAGTGCAGGAGTCCTCAGGTGAGGGGGCTGAAATGGATTTGGAAGGACCCACAGAATCTTCATTGTTGCTGCTCTCTGTGCAGCTATCCTTTTTTAATTTTTTCCCCATTCAGCAGTTGTCTACCTCAATAACTCAGAAAGTAAAAATTTCCCACAGCGCCCTCCACAAGAGGAGTCTTACCACCCTCTTCAATTATAATCCTAGGGTCTGATTCTGCAGTCTCCTCCAAGCTGACAAAATAGTCAGCTCTTCCAGCTCTGTAGTCTGCAACCAAAAACAAGAAAAGCTTAAGCACATGTATCGTCCTGTTCAGCACAGGTTATGTCTCTCTGTGTGTCAAAATCTCTTCACACTCCAGAGTTGTTCGTGTTGAAAGGACACCATTGTTTTGAGAAGAGTGACAAGACTCATGTCCTCAGCTCAACACCTCCTGGAGTCAGTTCTCATGACAATGGGAAGAAAGATTATGTGCACTTTCGGAATTGTGTACAAAAGCCATTCCATTGAATGCACAAACAAAAAGGAAAAAATGCTGGGATCTCTGCTGTTGCCTTGCCACCTTATACCAGTAAAAACTGACTTTTCACTTGTCCTGCTACCTCAAAACCTACAGTTAATAGGAAGCAGTAGGAGGGATCCCATTAGCATCTTGGGCATTAAACAAGATAAATGCCTGGTACTCCCTTCATTCCCACCTTTATCCAACTCTACTGATCCATCAGGACCTTCAGAATAGGGGTGAATTTCACCTGAAAAGAGTGAAGCCTTCCACATCACAGCAACCCTGCAGCCAAAAATCCTATTCTAAATTAAATGGGTGACTGGAAATGGAAAGCTTTTGTATATTTGCTAATCAGCATCTTCTTTTTAGAGGCAGAAAGTACAAAAGAATCTCTGCAAATAATTAAACACCCTAATTCTGGATTATCTCTGATTAATGAAGAGGAAGACGCAGTATCTCAGGAGCCCGGGAATGCTGGGCTGGGATTATGTCATAATTGATCCCTATTGTTTCCAGCTGAAGTTTATCTGTCTCATTTTCTCATAATTGTCTCCTCTCAGCTCCTTATAAATTAGATCCAACTATTAGCAACAATCATTGGGCCTTTCCTGAAATACAGCCTGCGCACAGTGCTGACAGCATAACACAAAGTGAACAGCTCTTAACTGTGAGATAATTTTATATATGTGCATTATTTTTAGAAGAGGCTATCACAACTTTCTTCAATCTCACTTCTATCATCCTGCAGTGATGACTTCAGGGACCTTTGGGGTTTGTTCTTCTAGTTTGCAAGTTCTACTTCATTTTTCACCCTGCCCTGTAGGGATCAAAAAGAGTGTGTGGACCTTCTAGAGATGCTGTAGAGGGACTGAGGAAGAGCCATCCCACAGTCAGGACTGGCATCCCCTGCACTGAAATCTGCACCCCTTCAGGGAAACAGAGGGGGCTTTGCAAATTGATTAAAAACTCAGAAGTCTTTGGTAGTAATAGAAGGGGATGGGAGCCAAAACTTCTCAGATCCTCCCAATCTGTTCCAAAAACCACCTTAGCATATGAAAATTACCCTTCCTCTCTCTGAGTCAGTTTTCTTGTAGCTAGGAGTGTTGGCAATACTTTCCCCCACCCTGGTGGTGCATGGAACCCTTTGAAGTGTTGATCATTTCTGCACTCCAGCATATATACATAAATGCACCTTTCTGCCCCAAAACCTTATCTAAGGGTTTGGTGTGAGATTGCCCACATCACAATGCAGGCCAGAGAAACACTGCCCACATTTCTCTAATGTCCAGAGGAGAACACCTACACAGTCACTGACTTTGCAGCTATGAAAAACTAAGATTCAAATTTTAGTGGTGGCAAGATGGTAATCAACACACGGATACCTCTCCCACCCCTGCTGCTTCACCAGAAGCTGTCTCCTGCTTTGCCAGACCAAAGTTGCTTGCAGCCAAGACAAGCTCTGGGCAGTCTGTCATGGAGCTCTACCAGACCTGATACGGTAAGGTACCTCATGGGTTTGGAGTAACTTGTATGCCTTCTGTATATTTGTCCTGTGGTTGCTTGAATCAAGTATGTGCAGCTTTCTCATTACATACACATGCTTCCATGCTCTTTCTCATAACCACACAGGGAGCAACACTCAGCATTAAGTCTAATACAAATAGAAGTATTTTTCACACAATAAATTGTAAAATTGTGCCCAGACTCTGCCATAGGAAGCTGTGGAGGTTAAAACATGAGTAGATTCAAGATGTACTTGCTAAGTCTGTGCCCGTGTGTGCTCATTACAAGCAGTGTGGGAATTGTGGATGCAGCTTTGCCTTAAGAGATCCTGAGGCTGCTGGTGACTGGACTCTGGAAAGGACCAGGACACATTTGTTTGTTACACTTTCTTCACAACCATATTTATTGGCCAGTTCTGAGGACAGGATACTAAGCTAGATGGGCTTTCATGGTATCCATGCAAAGTTTCTGACGCTCTTCTTTTTTCCTCTTCCAGGGTGTGCATTTGTGAAATATTCTTCACATGCAGAGGCCCAAGCTGCCATCAATGCCTTGCATGGCAGCCAGACAATGCCGGTGAGTAGCTCTGTAACACGGGCAAGTGAGGATCAGTCGATCAGTCCAGCCTTGGCTGCCCTGTGGCCTGATTGAGGAGTAGATTTATCTGTGCTCTGCAACTCATCATCCAGGAAGATTCAGGGCCTTAGGTGTTCTTAACTCATCAGTGGAAAGGCTGGGATGACAATGTCATTCCTCACAGGCATAGAACCCCAAAGGGTGCTGTGTTCTGTCACCAGCCATTTTGATGACCTGAAAAAAAGACATATGGCTCACAGATGCCAAAAACTTTGGATCATACTCACCGTGAGCACAGCCTTTCAAGTTTCAGAGGGATAAATCAAGTAGAAACTTGTGTCTAAGGGCTTCTTTGTTTTCCCTCCTCAAAGAGTCCCTGTCTCTAGGCACAGGATAAAGAACTTTTTTCCAGCATTCAGTGGGGAGCAGCATCATGTTCACACAATGGCAGTAGGAGCCAGAGGCAAATCACACCACTCACTGCTACCACAAAAGCACTAACCTAGGCATAAGTGTGGTTCCCTGCTTCTGCCTTTTGAAAGTGTGCCAGACCAACTACTGGATCTTTCAGAAAACTTTTGAGGGATCATTACAGTTGCACAAATTACTGTTCATATGGGGTTTCAAGACTGATTGTTCAAGAAACTAGAAATGGGGGTGTAATTTTTATCCAAACAGGTATTTGCACACTATCATGAGACAAAGAGGAATACAAGGCATTCCACTGCCAGTTGGAGAAGGAAATCTGGTACAACATGTTTTGGTTTATCATAATAGTATATTATTTTTATTACTAATTATTCACAGTGTAAATCATGGAAGGCTAAGAAGCATGCCGACAGCTTGGAAAGGATACAAGAAAGCTCAATTAAAAATATTTGAGAGTGTAAAAATCTCCCTTTCAGTAAGAGACTCTAATGTAAATTCATGAATTTATCCAAATAAGTTTAAAGTGGGCCCAACAGATTTTCTCTAGATCTTTGCGGGGATGAAAATGGAAAATACTTTACAAGCGAAAAGGTTTCTAAAACTAGCAAACCATCAAGATCTCATTTTTTGGAACCCCATCTTAGACAACTCAATTTAAAAATGGTACTTGTTTACCAGTTATGTTACTGAAAAAAATCTCCTTAAAGATGGGATCTCAATTTTTTTAAGTACTTCACTTTTAAGAGTCTCTTCCTAAAAGGCTCCTTCAAACAAAACTAAGTGTTGGGCTTGATGCTGACATCCCATACTGATCTATTATGGACAACTTTCCTGAGACATGTTAAAGGTACTTTTAGTGACTTTCTCTTAAACTTTGACCCAGAGTGACAGTGTCTATAGCTGACATCAGGAATTTCATTTCAACAGGGTGTGGTCACACAAAAAGGCTTAATAAAAAGTCGGTCCCCATCCCAAAAATCCTGCAAACTCCTGTGACAAAGGTGAGAGGAAGACATGAGAAACAGACAAAAACCAAGGAGAGTTGAAGATTTTATCTAGATCTAATGTACCCAAAATTTCATATTCCTCCCCAGCCCTTTTCCTCCCTACGTTCCAAACACTTTGGATAGAAAAAAGTACTCATCTCTCAACAACCTGAAAACAGATTATGGTTCCATTCTGGTGGTATCACCTGAGTTTAAGATGTCCAAAATAACTGAGAATTTGGCCATTTCATGGGTCAATTTTATGGGACCATTTTTCCTCTTGACTTGTCTGACTCAAATGCCTGTTATATAAATGCTCTTGAATAACCAGACCTGGGCATCTGAGAAAGCATCACGATTCAATCATTACAAGATGCCCATCCCAGACTCAGACTCAAGTTTCCATGGCTTCATATTTCTGTGAATTGGCTGAACCTCATGGAACATACTCTTAGCCCACAGGAAAAACAAGGAGGAAATTATTAATTTCCTCCTCTTCATTATAAGCTAAGTTATATAGCATTGCCTTGTGTCTCCCATGAGCTACAAGCAGGTACAACACAGTCAGCTACCATGTGTTAGCAGACCCATGGGGACCTGCAGAGTGACCAACGCTCAATGAAGAGATGGCACAGAACATGTTTTTCCCATACTGGCTCCAAATTTCTAAGGCATGTTGAACGAGATAGGCCAAATCCTGCCAGGATCTCTGTTCCCATTCTCATTTTCATGGTACTTCAAGGTGTGAGGCATTGTTCAGGAGTTACTTGGATGTTCACAGGGAAATGCAGCCACCTCGTGGTGAGACGTCGACGCAGCCCATTGTCCTTGGAAAGGAGGGGGCATTGCTGTCATCTTCCCTCAGCCCCCTTCCATTCCTCTCACGGTTAGGACCGGTCTCATTTGTCTCGTTGTGGTGCCAGCTCAACTCTGTTCCTGTGGTTCGGCCAATTTCAGCGTCTCCTGGTTTGTCCTCATGTACCACCAACAGGGCATCCATCATCATTCTTGTCAGGTCTCGAGCCATTCGTTCCTGCGGCAGACTCCTGTTTCTCCACAGCTGTCAGGATTATTGCTCTACTGTGACTTCCTGTTCACACAACATATGTTGCCTAATAGTTTCAAAAGGCAACTTTCTTTTATGAGAGTTCTTTTCTTCTTTTTTTTTTTTTTAATTAACCTTACCTTGGACAAGTGCCTGACTACCATCCAACACAAGCCCACTTCTCTATGGAAGGCACTTTTTTCTCCTAAGGGTCCACAAGATCTAAAGCTTTCAATTTTCAAAGAATCAATTTCCTTTAGAAATAAGCTACCCAAAATCCCTTACTTTTGAGCAGACTCAAAGCTCTTTCTGTGTCTACCTGTCAAGAGAGCTTTTTTTGGTCTTTTAGATCATATTGCCTATCAGCTCATCAACATTATGATAGTGTTTTACTGGATCTCTGTATCATCCATTACAAGAGATCCTAATTTTCATGTACTTTTGCTTGTATTTATCATGTATCTATAGCAATTATATTTTGTGTACTTTTAACTTTGATTACTGCATCCCCTTGATTACTGCCTCCCCTCCTGTCTCTGTTTCCCATCCATATGGAGACATAAACAGGTCTCTTCATATCTTCCTCTTCCCTTCCTCATCCAAGCCTTGTCCCTAACAATCTCGTCCACCAACACAAATTCAGCTGCTATTGCTGTAGCGACAGCTTGCAGATCTAACTTCTCTGCTTCAGGACTGATTCCTGTCCAATACAAAATCTTGGTCTGTCTTTCCAGCATCTCCTGGTGGATGTTTAGCTGTCAGATCAAGCTCAGTTTGTATAAAACAGAGATCTTGAACTTTTCTTCCCAAAATCTGTCTCTACTCCACCTCCATTCTCAATCACTGTGAACAATATTTTCATCCTACCTGTCAGTCATGCTCCTGCCTAGGCATCATCTTCAGCTTTCTCCTTCTCTCCATGTCTTCATATCTGGGCAACAGCCAAATGTCGAAGGGTCATTCTTCAGAATGCATCTTACAGATCTAAGATGTGGCCTTGTCCACCCACCCACACAGAATAAACTCTTCTCAACACTTCATAGAACTATCATGGAATGGTTTGGGTTGGAAGGGATGCCAAAGAAAATCTACACGCCCCGTAGCATGGCTAGAGACACTTTCCATTCAAAGAGATTGATAAAGGCCTTATCCAACCTGGTCCTGGGCACTGCCATGGATGGGGGTTCCACGTATTGTCTGGGCAAGCTGTACCAGTGCCTCACCACCCTCACAGTAACAAATTTCTTCCTAATAGCTGACCTAACCCTGCCCTCTTTCAGCTTGAAGCCATTCCCCCTTGTATTGTCACTCCAGACCATTGTCCAAAGCTCCTCTCCAGATCTCTCATAGCCCTTTAGGCACTGGAAGGTGCTAAAAGGTCTTCCCAGAGCCTTCTCTTCTCTACACTTAAAAACACCAACTCTCTCAGCCTGTCTTCACATGAGAAGTACTCCAGCCCTCTGAGCACCTTTGTGGCCTCCTCTGGCCCAACAGGTCCACGTCCTTCTAATGTCTGAGGCCCCAGAGCTGGATGCAGCACTGCAGGTGAGGTCTCAAGAGAGTGGAGCAGAGAGGCAGAATCACACACTCTTAAGTCACAGCCGCCATTATCCTACCCAGAAACTACACAGGATTAAAAAATACAATATTGTTGCACCCTTTTCAGCATCTCACCCACTGTGGCAACTCAAAATATCTTTGGCTATGAATTAATTCCTGGAAGGGGTAGAACAGTACTGTAAGGTACATGTCCTTCATAGGGGTGAGAAGGCATGAAGAGTGTGATTTGTTTGACTTAGGTTTAACAGCCTGAAAGTTCATGATTTGTTCTAAATATCTTCTAGTATTCCTACAAAAATGAGAGAAAGACACACACACATACATTTCCAGAGATTTGTTCATTCTTCCCTTAATCTATCTGTTCTAGGATGGGCAATATCACCTTCTGGGCATGCCTGTTCCATTGTAATGGATAACTCAATAACAGCCTTAGACTGAATACCTGAGGTGGGACTCATCTCACCTAATTTGTTACATCCAAAAGTTAAGAAACTATGTCTGAAATTGTTATTTAAGTTTGTCATCTAAGTTTCTAATATAATCAATAGAGGGAAATAGATACCTCTGGAGAAATTTTATTTTACAGAAATAGATTTTGAAATCTGTCAAACTAATAGGCAGGCCCAAATAGAATAGTTTTTTAGCTAATTTTAGACATCAGTTTGCTATGGTCCACTAGCTCCAAAATAGTGGTTCTTCATCTGAAGTGCAACTTAAAATGAAAAAGGACCACCACTGCTCTAAAATACAGGTTAAAACAAGTAGCTTAGAGTGAATATTTAACTTCATGTCCAAGGTGAGGATGCCTGAAACTTGTCCTGGATGTTTGTTACCCAGATAAAGCAATTTGGGATTCAGAAACCAGGCATCCTGCAGCAGCATCTCCTCACTCCTGTTCCATTAGATGTGCTGTGAACTTGCTTAACACATTAACTGTCAACACTGTGTTCATTCTGTGTCTTTCTTTAATTGGTGATATTTAAGATCACTAAGACTTCCAGACTTCTGTAAGGTGACTTGCCCCACCACACAGGCCAAGTCCTCTTTCTTTTTTTTGGTTCTTTTTTGGTTTTTTTTTTGGTTTTTTTTGTTTTAATTATAGAAGCCTGCAGCAGCTTGGTCAAAGCGCTGCATTTCTTCTGCATCCAGATAATAATATCCCAAGTCTATCTATGACTGGCTGAACATCTTTCATGAAAATGTCTTTTCAGATGGAATCCTTGGTTTTGTGAAAAGGGAAAATGTGAGACTTGGATACAAGCACTGAACAGACATTTGTCTTTCAGAGAAAGATTCACTTTAGTTGAACTTTGAAAAACCAGAAGTTCTGCAATGTAAAGCTTTGTTAACTTGGGGCCTTTCATTTCAACATTTTTCTCTGCAGCTATTAACAACACAAATGACAAAAACAACCTCAAATCTCTGTTCAAGAACGACCTATATCACCTTATGCAATTATTGCTCCATGTTGTTAGATGACAGATGGATTAGATCTCTAGATGTCATATTTCACACTTTTTATTAATCAAGAAACGTGAATGGTACACCTTGAATAAGGTTGACATTCAGCCTCTCTCCATCATGTTCTTTCAAAGTCCACCCAGTCCATCCACCACAGAAATTTACAGCCAAACACAGTCAATAGTCAGGTGAAAGAATTGTCTTCTTTCCTTAGACAATGTACTGTCTGTACGCTCATACCACAAGAGATTTTTTTCCATTATTTAAGCTAAAGGAAATTGTCACTTGCTTGGCTTATCAGGTACGAGTGAATAAATATGAGATTATCAAAAACTGCCCCAAGAATCACAGAATCACAGAATGGTTTGGGTGGGAAGGGATGTTAAAGTAGGAAGGGACCTTAAAGGTAGGAAGGGACCTTAAAGATCATCTAGTTCCAACACCCTGGCATGGTCATGGATGCCACCCACTAAACCAGGACTTACAAGTGTCTTTGTCAGTGCATCATGTGCAGTGTCCTCTTTCAAACTAAGGGTAAGCAGGGCACTGGTTCTCATCTTCCTGGCTTTGGATGCTCAGGCACCCCACCAAAGAAACCACCCCCAGCTCACACTAATGACTATGGTTGTTACTGCTGTGCATTCCTGTGGTGCAGCTTTGTAAAGCTCTGTGAAGTTGCCTTCAGACACAACCCCACTGTGGAAAACTGGCTGAGCAGCTGTGCTCACCCCCTGCCAACACAGCAGAGGAATATTTAGGTGAATTAGGGGTGGAGGGGAAAGCAGTGCAGAGTCTGCAAAAGGAGCCCTGAGCAGGTGGAGGAAAGAAGGAAAATGGGCCTTTGTGGGCAAGATGAAGTTGCAGCCTGGGTGCCGCACTGGCAGAGCAGTGGGGAAGGGAAGCAGATTTTGCAGGAGCACGCTGCACCAAAGCGCTGAGTTGGCAGGAACTCCCTGGGAGGAGCAGCCCGGTGGCTCCGGTGAGTGGGGGGCCACAATGCTGTAGATCAGCTGAGGTATTTTTAACAATTATTTTGATATAAACAGCTCTGAACTTGAGGAGCTCCATGTAAATGGGAAGCAGTGGGGCTTGTAATTAGATTTGTGTACACTTTCATAAATTGCTGGAAAACATCAAAGCCGTGATAGAAGGCTGTGGTGCACTTTATTTCCTTCTTCTGTTCTTCTGTTAATTGAATGGTTGATGTGTGGATAGGAAGTGTTGGCTTCGCAGAGTACTATTTACAGACCCGCTGACAGCTGCACTGTGAAAATTAACAGGAACAGAGCAGCCTCTGTCACAGCTCTTCCCATGAGGGACTTGCTTCAAATTAGATCATTTCTTTCATAGGAGAAACTTTCCTCATTGCTCCTCCCTCCTCCGCAAATACGCACACACATCCAGCTGCACACTCCTGTTCTCCACTCAGACTCATGGCAGCCTTTAGTGCTCAGAAGGGTTTGTCGTTTCCACAAAGTTGGGGTAGTTAGGCTGCTGTTTAAAACTTGCATTGCATTTCACATCCAGCAAGACACACTCTTCAGGAAGTGATCCAAATCTGTGATCTGGGTGCATGGAACCACGGCTTCATGTTTGCAGGTCTCACCTCAACTGAAGCATTCATTTTGCCCTTCTAGAAACTCTAGTATACATCTTCTCAGACTACTACTGTTGAAAATGTGGTTACTGTTGTTCTTAGATGAAATTGCTGTGTGCTCAACATCATACAAACCTCTGACAGGGCAGTTCCTACACTCAGCAGTTTGCTACTGAAAGGCCAGGGTGAACCTGGCTGGATGAATTACTTCAAAGTGTCAGTCAAAGCATAAAACTTCAAGGTCATCTATAGTCTTGTCATCTACGCTTTTGTTACAGTTGATGGAGAGGGACTAGGACCTTAGAGAGACTGTCTTGAGTAGATGAGGGTTTAGAGTAGATGCCCAAAATGGCTGCAATTAGATCGTCTCTCCAATACACAAGACACAAAAAATAAGCAAAAGAAATAATACAATGTCTGGGAGCAAACTAGTCTTTTACATGATTAATCTACTTATTTATCCAGTTCATAGCCAAAATGAGAGCAATTCTTGTTCCTGGTTCCAGTAGAGAATAATAACCAGTGAATACTTCAGAATCTAAATCTTAATATTTGTTTATATGTGGAAAATATAGAATTAAGTACATCAAACTTTGAAGCCTTCAACTCACCACCTCACTTCCCAAAAAGTCTTCAAAACATCCTGCTAAAACATTAACAAAACCACAGACAAACCCATAGTGCAAACAGACAATGTTAAACTGGCCATGATTAAGAGTATTAATTAATTTTTTTTTCTAATATCTAATCTGCATCTCCCCTCTCCCACCTTAAGGCCATTTCCTCGGGTCCTCACTGCAGGCATGGTAGAAGAGATCCCCACCTCACTACAATCTTCTTTCAGGTAGTTGTAGAGAGCCATGAGGTCTCCCTTTGAGTCTCCTCTTCTGGAGACTAAGATAGGAAACAGAAAAGTCATTAGGCTTTAGTTTTATATGACCACAGAAACATAAAGGAGAGATTTTCAACAGTAATCCAGGCTAAAAGTTGACAAAACTCCAGTATCTGTGTCCTTCATGACTCACACATGATTTTGCCCTAAAGTTACTTACCCAAAGTCACAAAGTTTAGGGCAGAGTGAGGTGCCATCAAAGCTAGTACCTCTGTCCCAATCAATGCAGTAGGCTGAGGCTTGGTTTTATACTATTGATATTGGAGAAGCTGATGGATGAAAATGGAGATGTCAACCCTGACCCATTTTTTTCTCTTTCCTGTTAATCTTGAACTCTCTAAAGAACACACATCCCTTGCAATGCCTTTGTATAACACACAGACTGGCTTGTTTAACTCAGGGCAAAGCACAGCACACCCATTCCTTCTATTAAAAAATAATACTATCTTGGGAACCCATTCATAACTCACCAGAAGCAGGCCAGGCTCTCTTTCCAGTAGTGAATGATTTTTTAATAAGTTATCTAAACACTGTTTATAAAGGCATGTATTACCCTTTAGGATGAAAAAAGTAATGAACGTATAACACCTACATGTTAATTTGCAGTAATTTCTTCCACGAAATTCCAATGACTCTTGATAGCTCAACTTTGCTTTCCTTTGGGCAGTGTATTCTAAGGGAAGGAGACTAAAGTTCATAGACCATTCCATCCCACTACTTCCATCAAGAATGTTGATTCCACAAGCATTGGAATAGCAGTTTCCCAGTGTTACCATAATTTCCTTTAATTCTTTCTATAACAAAAAAAAAATCATAAGACTGTGTTGCCTGCCTTTCCCCTAGTTTCATAAATGAACTAATTAATCATGTTTCTGGGTCCCAGCGTAGAAATACAGGCAGCCCGGGCTGCCTGACAGGGGTATGAATCATGCTGGCACCAAAGACGGCCTTCACTTCTGTAGTTACACCTCCATAGCCAGACAGCCACCCAGCAGGACACTGGAGTGACTTGTGGGACATGACATGTTTCACTGGACATCTTCCCTGAGCTTCCTTTCTCCCTGTGAAACACAACATTCAACACCTCCAAACAGGATACAAGCAATAAGTGCCTGTGAGGACATTACCTCATTCTAGAAAAAAAGATATATAATTGGCATCCACCCATCCCTTCATGGGTCCAAGGGGAGTTAGACATTAAATCAGCAGCCATGGAGGTGGCCCTGGGAAAGTGGGAACAGGATCATGCCACTGCTGAGAGTTGGCCGACTCCTGGTGGCCTACACTCCTTGTTCCACTCAACTCTTGTCTAGTCTGGATGAGATCAGCACTTGCAGGAGCTAAAATATTTAACAAGCAATGACATCTCTGGGATATCAGAGACATTGATAAGCTTCCAGCATGGGAGACATAAAATGGTCCCTGCCTGCCAGGGAAGTTCCCAGCCTGCTGGAGGTAGCTCCTCTGTGTATCATCACCTTCCTCTAAAAAGGATTAAAGATGTCAGCATTGTCTTTACTGCTCTGCTTACTTTGGGGATATTTCTTTTTGCTCCTTTTCACTTTCTCTTTTTTTGACTTAAGCCTCATTTATATCAGTGAGAACTTCCTACATCGTTAAGTAGGCTCTGGATCAACATTAAATCGTACTGGATGCTTCTCATTTTTTCCCTTTAATTCACTCCTTTCCAGCCTTGCTCAAGTGTATGGTCTGGATTGGTAACACACATTCTTGTGAATAAAACAGAAAGACCTTACATTGCTATCCCTATCCAAAACATAGTGTTAGGTGACACACTAGCTATTTCCCAAATGGATTTTGAAAAGCTCAGTATGAATTTTTAGAGGACAAAGATGTATTTAGAATCAAAACAGTGATTTGCAAATAAGACCTTCAGTTTAAGCTCTCACAAACTCATAAATGTGAAGCATTCTACCAGACGCCAATGTCTTTGTCTCAGATGTCCACTGGCAAATCAAGTCAGGTAGAAGAACAGGCTTGACTTCCCATCCCAGAGGTTTGTCTGGTTGGTGCTCATAGGAATAGTGATTGTGAAGGGCAGATGTTTCAGCCTTAGTGGAATGGAATGCAGCAAGGACAAATCCTTCAGCATAAACCAACTTCCTGTTTTACCAAAAACCAATAGAGCTTCACTGAATTTACACCATTTCATAGCTTCAGTTGTCCACCTGTTTCACTATACTAAAGCATGGGTGATACCTTCCTGAAAGCAGGATATTTTCTCAATTAAGCACATACATATAGAATAGTTTGGGTTGGAAGGGACCTTTAAAGCTCATCTGGTCCAACCCATGGCTGGACAGTACCTGGAGATCTTCAGTTTAAATATGCCACAAAAATGCAAATATTTTTATTATCTCAGTTGAGCAACACGCTTTACACAAAGATAGCCTGGAATCTTACAGCATGACAGTGATCTGGGATGTGTCGTCATGTGCAGGCTGTTGGCAACGCAGTACCTTGGAAACGCTCTTTCATGTCACATGAACAGCTGAAATGTATCTGTCCCGCTTGCCAGCCTTTCCTCAACATCTCTTCTTTTTCCAAGTCATCATAGGCTGTTCGTGTCCCCATCCCAAACTGTCAAAGAAGTGTGGAGCTCCTGTGAGCAGAGTCCTGAGGCATCAGAAGCTCCATACCTGGTTGTGATGCTGCCTTGCTTTGACAATAGTCAATTCACTTTACTACTATGGAATAATTCCATTTCTCTTATTTTCATCCTTGCTTGTTTACCTGAGTGATCGTTCAGACACCATCTTTCATGGGGCTCTATGCTACGGCTACCAAAGATTTTCTTAATAGTAATAATCATTTATTTTTTAAATTATGTCCTTTTTTTGGGTGTAAGGATATTTTCAGGGGAAGGATATTTTTAGTTATTAGAGAACTAAACACACCTAATCTTCCAAACCATGTTATTATTATTGGAAAGGGCAAACATAAACATATTCTTTTGGATTCTGGATTTTAATTTTTCATTCAAATAGACAAAAAAAATTATTTAATTTTTTCATATTCCAAAATACTGGGTAAGAATTTCTAGTCTGTTGATATAACAATACTTTCCACTTCATAATACATTAAGGAAGGTGAATGATTTTCTGAAGACTCTCGTCATTCATAAACTGAGCTGAAAAATGCAGAGGTGCTTGAAGAACTCTGCTTTCAGGTTTAGGTTTTTCAGATATCTGGCTTTGATTTGAGAGGCATGGTAACACCTGGGTTATATATTGAGTTCTTCCTAATTAGAATTGGGTACAGTGACACCAGGACTCAATGATTCTGTTGCCCTGTGGAAAGCAATAACTTTAGCTCTGAGAGACACCTGGTAAGTAGTATATGGCCAAATAAAACCTAAATCAAGCTTCCCCTCCAAATAAATTAACAGCTCCAGAGACCTGTGAAGGGAAGTACCTGCAGCAACTCTCTCTGCTTAGACATTGCATGAAGGATCTCCTCTACTGAGGGAGCAGCATTATCAAAGGGTCCATCACTACAGTCCTGGATGAATGTCTCCTTTTCCCCCTCCATCTTTGTCACTCTCAAGTGTGTCTTAACCAGCTCTCAGACCTGTACAGTGAAAATAGCTCCTAGTGTCTGCTGTCCTACTCATCTTTCAGATGAGACGTGAAATTGAAGCCCTGAGTAAGAAAAACAACATATTTCACGAGGTGGGAGGGATGTTAGTCCTGGTCTTCTGGTCACCTTCCAGCCTGGGTAATTACATTTCTACCTAAATGAAATCCCAGCTGCTCTACAGTTTACTTGGACAGTAGTTTCTTTTTTGCTCACCTAAAATCCCAAGTTTGGGTCAAACCACACAGTCTAATTCAGCAGCCCTATTTTCAGTAAAGCTGCACAGGCATTTCCAAAAAGTCCCAAATTTGTTTTCAAACTTAGAGGGCATTCATACCAAATGGCCAAATGAGATGACAGAGCCCAAAGTAAAGAAATACTTCTTTGGCTTTTGGGCCATAACATCTAGGATCGTATTGTGGAGATACTATCCTGATTGTCTTTCTGAAGGTCAGCATCCTCCAGCTCTGCTTTGTAGTCAAAAAGGCAATTTTGTTAAGGCAAAATTTCCACCACAAAAAAAAAAACAACAACAGAATAAATAAATAAATAAATAAATAAATAAATAAATAGCTGTGGTGACACTTAGGAACACAGTCATTGTCCAAAAGAGAAGTATCAAGATATTCATCTAAGTACCTATTCATTTAAGCATCTTTGTGCTCATGGCTGACATTTTGGATGGTATTTTATAGGATCCGCACATTCAGATCTCTTATACTCAAGAGCTTTAGTCGCTGGTCCTTTAATGTAACAAATTTTTTAAAAATATTTTTGGCCCAGAACTTTTAACTGGCTCCAACTGAGCTAACGAAGATGTAAAGGTCCACCTCTATGACAGAGACACCCTTGTGTTAAATTACTTAAGTGTATGCTTTTCTCCAACAGGAGATTCGCTAAGCTTAAAGTGAAACACGATTTAATGACTTTGGCGAATTAGACCCAGATTCATCAGTTTTGCAAGAAAAAGGTGTCTAACCATCTGTGGAGTCTGGTAACATACTGAATCAGAGGAGACTTATAGGGCTGACAGGAAAAGGAAATTCAGGCATATATTCTGCAAGGCAACACCTTCACAAAATTTTTCCTAGGAATATTGTTCTAGGGAGAAGAAACTGGCCCTCTGAACTAGTAGACGGGGATGGAGACCAGAATAGCCCCCTGTAATGCAAGATGAAGCAGTTAACAAACTGCAGAGCCACTTAGATTCTCACAAGTCTATGGGATCAGATGGGATCCATCCTAGGGTGATGATGGACCTGGCAGAAGAGCTCACCAAGCCACTTTCCGTCCCTTATTAGCAGTCCTGGTTCACCAGGGAGATGGCAGATGACTGGAGACACCAATGTAATGCCCATCCATAAGAAGGGATGGAAGGAGGATCCAAGAAACTCCAGGTGTCAGCCTGACCTCAGTGCCTGGCAGGGTTATGGAACAGATCATCTTGAGTGTGATCACATGGCACCTACAAGACAGTCAGGGGATCAGATCCAGTGAGCAGGGATTTAGGAGGGGCAGGTCCTGCCTGACCAACCTGATCTCCTTTTATGGCTAGGTGATCCACCTGGTGGATGCAGGGAAGGCTCTGTATGTTGTCTACCTGGACTTCAACACAGCCTTTGACACTGTCTCCCACAGCATCCTCCTGGAAAAGCGGGCAGCCCATGACCTGGACAGGTTCACTCTTTGCTGGGTAAAGAACTGGCTGGATGGCCAGGCCCAAAGAGTGGTAGTGAATGGTGCCACATCCAGTTGGAGACCAGTCACTGGTGGTGTCCCCCAGGGATCACTGCTGGGCCCAATCCTGTTTAATATCTTTATTAATTACCTGGATGAGGGGATTGAGTCTACCATTCTCAAATTTGCAGATGAAACCAAGTTGTGGGATAGTGCCAAAGGGCAGGAAGTCTCTGCAGAGGGACCTGGACAGGCTGGAGAGATGAGTCGGGTCCAACAATATGAGGTTTAAAAAGTCCAAGTGCCAAGTCCTGCACTTTGACCACAACAACCCCCTGCAGTGCTACAGGCTGGGGACAGAGTGGTTGGACAGCAACCAGGCAGAAAGGGACCTGGGAGTTCTGGTTGATTGTTGATGAACATGAGCCAGCAGTGTGCCAAGGTGGTCAAGAAGGCCAATGGCATCCTAGCCTGTATCAGGAATAGTGGGGTCAGCAGGACCAGGCAAGTCATTCTTCCTCTGTACTCGGCACTGGTGAGGCCACACCTTGAGTGCTGTGTCCAGTTCTGGGCCCCCTAGTTTAGGAAGGACGTTGGGATGCTGGAGTGTGTCCAGAAAGGGGCAACAAAGATGATTGAAGGGTCTGTAGCATAAGTCCTATGAGGTGTGGCTGAGGGAGCTGTGGTTGTTCAGCCTGGAGAAGAGGAGGCTAAGGGGAAACCTTTACTCACTCTGTAACTCCCTGAAAGGAGACTGTAGCCAGGTGAGGGTTGGTCTCTTGTCCTAGGCAATAGGACAAGAGGACATGGTCTTCAGCTGTGTCAGGGGAGGTTTAGATTAAACATTAGAAGGAGTTTCTTCACAGAAAGAGTGATTGGGCATTGGAATGGGCTGCCCGGGGAGGTGGTGGAGTCACTGTTGCTGGAGGTCTTTAAGTAAACACTGGATGTGGCTCTCATAGGTTGAACTCAATGATCTTAAGAGTCTTTTCCCATCCAGCTGATTCTGTGATCCTGTGAACTTTCCCTGATGCTGGGCAGTAATATTTCGCTTCCTGAAAAGCTTTTATTTAATTTGTGTATACAGACCATTTGGAAGACCATATCTAATGGGAAACAATTCCAACAACCAAGCAATAGATTTGTTTTCCTTTACCTTTAAACGAAATATCAATGGATGGATATTTTATTTTTAGCTGAATATGAAATTTCACAAGCGACCTGTCAAGCTCCTGTTTTCAAGAATGACTTTATTTCACATGTCAAGACAGGCTGGGAAATTAGTTTTTCCAACAGAGGACTCTGATTAGGGATTACAAAGTGAGTGTGGCTCAGAGTGATTTTTCCTCCATCTTTTCCCTCACCCCGCCAGCCTAGAAAGTACTTGACTCTGCTGACTAAGGGGAGCAATTCATTACTATGTGTGGGAGGGGGATGGGAAGCAAGATAGTCATATTAACTAGACTTGCTGGCTCTAGAGAGCGTAGGGAAAGCATAACAATACTTAGTCCTTATCATTCCTTTCATGAGTAGATACCAAAGCACTTGAAAAAGGAGGTTGATTTGATGGGAAAAGAGATAAATGCCAATTCCAAGCAGCCTATTGCAGAGGCACCAGCAGGAATGCTCACTTTCATTATAGTCTCTTCTGACTGTGGGACTTCAGGGTAGAGAAATAAACAGGCCCTTTCCTTGGTAAAATGCAGAAGTACATTTCAAACATTATTGACTTTACCAGTGTTACTCCCTTGGGGTTTAGCAAAATATGAGGTCCAGTCCAACAACCAGAGAGAGCAAGCAGATTATGTATTACTAATAAATGACAGAACAGACAGGACCTATTGCCTTTGTCAGCAGACAACAACTGATTTACACCATGGTTTAACTCCTTATGGAAGCAATAAATAGTCCGGATGAAGGGCTGTGACGTTTTCACCCTATGGAAAATCTGGCCCATTCTGGGACATTGTTATCCAATGGATTAGTGGAAGTCATTGGAGTAGAAAGTAGCCTTGTGAAATGAACAGCAATATTTGGCTCCACTGCTAAAAGTCCTGCACTGGCTGATCTGAAACAGTTTATTGCCTGATTTCCTTTGGGTCACATGAAAGAGCCGCACGTGAGGAACCACATACCGAAAGCATCAATCCCAAGGTCAATCTTCATATTCAAGAGCAATGCAGCATCTCTGCTGGCTACACATCTTTAACCACTTACATGCACATCTCATAGCAGAGCACTCTTGAGAAAAACCTTCTTTTTCTCTTCTTTCTTTGTAGTGTATGCTCCAGCTCGCATCTATTTGCCAATGGCCTTTCTGCCCTGTGTATGTGATAGCGATGTTCAAAGAGGCCTGAAGTCCTGCTGCGACAGGCAACCCAGAAAAACATCTCATAGGAGGCACTGTGAGATCCCATTGGGTCAAACATCTGCTCTGCAGTCACTATGGCTCACATCAGAAGGGAAGAACACTCCAGGGGCAAGCACTTCATGTGGAAGTTACCCAAGTTTTCATGATGCCATCTACAATAATAGCTTGGTTTTCAACAGTGTGAGGCATCAGCAAAAGCCTGAGGCAGCTTTCTGGCCCTAAGACTTCCAGAGCAAATAGAGATAGAAAGAAAAGGGGAAGGAAAAAGACACCAACTTATTTACACTTCTCTGTTGTGCTAACAAGAGCAGGCCACATCTTCAAAACCCCTTTGCATTGAATATGCATTCACCTTACTCAGTTTTGAAATCTTCCATCCTGCATTATGCCCATCATGATGCAGCCTCTGCTCTGCAAATCACAACAGCAGCTCTGAGCAGCCCAATCTGCTGTGGACCAGTGCCCCCCTCCAATACAGCTGCAAATAGGTTTAAATCATTAGATTCAAGTTACCAAACAGTCTCTTGGATCAGGGTTAATTAAATGAGTGTTGAAATCTAATTAAGAACTGGTCCAGGTGATAATTAGCAGGAAATGTATGCATTAAAATATTCATTTGTCGATGAGCTGCAATTAAGAGTGTGATTTGGGGAAAGATCAATAACTGCATCACGTGATCTAAAAAAAAATTAAAAGTCACCCAGCCTTCAACAGAAATGCAGGGGAATATTGGCTACAGTTTTTTTTTTTTTCTCTCCTCTCCTCCACTCCCCCTTCTGTTTTGGTTTTATAATAACTGCTGAAGATTGCACTCCGTCTTTGAATTGAGCATTCATCTCTCCATCCCTTTGTTTTCCTGAAGCACTTCTTTCAAACCCTTGCTCTTCAACACTGTGTGAGCGGGTTATAGATTTATTAGAGAGAGACTAACAGGTCAAAAAGAAAGATTCTTTGCCAATGAAAATTGCTTTCTCCCAGAACAGACTGCTAATCCAAGGGAACATCTCTCACTGTGTGGTGTTAGATTGTTGGGGTCTTTTTTTAGCGGGTTAATTCTTCAAGTCTTTATTCATAACCGAGGATCTGGAGAGGCTATTGCATATGTATAGCTTAGACTTATATATATATATATGTACATCTATAGCTGTGGTTTACTACACTCTTCCCAATTTGTAGCAGAGCAATTCTGCTTTCACCAAGACTATTTTCTGGTTACAGGTATGTAGGGGTGTGTGTAAGCCAGTTAATAACATTCTTCTTGTGCAATCCCAGAAAATTCCACCTCTGCTAGGAAAATGAGAGTTCTGCAACAGTTCAGCTTCCCTACCATGGAGCTGGTTTTCCTCTACTACCACAGCCAGAGGCTGAGTTGGTGATTTCCCTGCTGACTGTATTTCCACCAGTGAATACCAGTTTGTCAGAAGGGAAGGATACCGTGGGAGTGTGATTATTTCAGCTTTGTCAGTCTCCTGACAGCTCACCTGCCCATCTCCCCAGGCTCAGTGGCAGCCCAGCTCCTGAGGAAACTGTCCACTGCTGTCAGGGCTGTGGCCAGATTCTCCCTCCACTCCATCCCCTCTATCCCCAGGGAGACTGCCCTGTGGGGAATCAACCAATCCATGAAGTTAGAACTTCCTTGGAGCCAGACAAAAAAATACCAGTGCCTTCCTTCCTAAGTATATCTGTTTCTTCCCATCTCTGCCTCCTACCAGAAATTTAAGGATTGCAGCTACTCACCTTTCATCTCATTTGGGAAGGAGAGTGACTTCTTTCATTCCCAAAAGCACTACATTTTTCACAGATTTCTGCAGGCTTCTCTGATGATCATCTGTAGTTCTGCGCTGGTGTTGACTGTAGATATGATCCTAATATTGTAAATCTTCCCTGGAAATGTATGGGCTCTATTGTGATAGCCTCTGTTTCCTACTGTTCATGGAGAGGAAACTCAGGTCCATCCGGTACTATTTTTGCCCCCTTAATGTAACAGTGCTGAAGAGATGCTCTTTCATGGTGAAGCATACACCCTGCCCAGCATACTGACTTGTCTCCAAGGCTGGGCAGAAATTTCTCACTGGACGTGGGGGTTACAAGACAGAGCTGTGTGGAAGGATGATCCAGTTCAGGGGTCTGGAATGCAGAGACCTCACACATTCCACAAAAACACAAATCCTAAAGCATTCATCCAACAAAGCCTCTTGCATTTTGCTGCACTGAGTCCAGATCTTTGGCCTCTAATTGGGACAATGTGCTGGGCATGAAGGTTGAAAGAATAAGGCAATAACTTTTGCAGACAGAATTCAAATGACAGACTAGAAGCTTGAATTTTGGAGGAGACTAGCAACCAGGTGGTAGCATTCACCCTCCAGGGTCCTGTACTTCCTGATTCTCTCACCCTCTTGCAAGGGTCAAAATCAACAACCTGAGAGGTTGCACGGAAAAATCAGCACCACCTGGATTCCATTCTACTAAATCTGTGTTAGATGTACTGATTGATGAACTGGTGTACATCAGGCTCATCCCCTGTGTGTCTCCTTTTGTTTTCTGTCCTGCAGGGAGCTTCTTCAAGCCTGGTGGTGAAGTTTGCGGACACGGACAAGGAGCGTACAATGAGGCGCATGCAGCAAATGGCAGGACAAATGGGCATGTTCAATCCTATGGCCATCCAGTTTGGAGCTTATGGCGCCTATGCACAGGCAGTAAGTATAGACACTGGCTCTCTGCATGTTCATGGGACTGGGAGAATCACCTGGGAGTGCACAAAAAAAATGCGAGTGGACAAAATAAAACTGAGCAGAAGAGGAAGCAGTGGTTTATCTGTTAAACTGGTTACATGATGGGAGCAAAAATCTGCCATGCCATCCATGCCATCCAGACAAGGGAATGTCCCAGGTGTCTCAAAGGTGCCATAGCCTGTTCTAGTAGTAACCACCCCGTGATCATGTGTGGACCCATGCCAAACACTTCCCAAGTGGCTAATGGCTAAGCCATTGTTGTCAAATAAAAGTACAACCAGCCTTTGAGAATTTGGATAAAACAAGCCTGTTCAGTTAGCCTCAGTTCTCTGTCCCATGTCATCATGCCCCTGCTGCACCATGCATGATTGTGGGTATGCTTTGGAGTGACCACAGGATAAAACAGCAGCCATTGATGAAAATGCCTTCAGGTTCACAAAAGCGTGATAGATAAAAATCAAATGGACACACAGACATGTGCTCACACACATTCCTTGTGCCCCAAAACAGTATGATTGAAGCACAGTGGGAAAAAGTCCTGTTGCACTAACTTCAGGTGGCCCATGCACATACCAAACCTGGACCCTGAAAAAATGTGATTGTACAGGGAGCTGAGCTTTTGATGACACTCTGAAACTGATGCCTCCAACATTACTAGCTTCTTTTAGGCTACAATGAACAAGGATGTGTGTGACAAGATCAGATTCAGGTAACCTGGACTCTCTGCCAGATATTTCAGAGGCAGGTGAAGGTGATGCCTGCAGTAGACAGGCATAATACTGTCCAGTGACTTTGGCTGCTTTCTCTGCAGCAGATTTGCAGGCAGTGACAGTGTATCTAGGTGCTTCATCTATTTGATGGCAAAATGTGGCCCTCTTATACTTTGCATGATTTGTGCACAGGAGGGAAGTACTATCGATCACATTTTCCAGAGCAATCTTCCTGAGTGAGATCAAAACTTTGCCTGAGGTACACATGGACAGCTCAGGAATTACACTCTGGTGTACTAATACTACTTCCAATGCATTGACCACATATTTTTGCCTTTAACTCTATCTGTTTCCTTCTCATGTGTTGACACCATGTATTTCCCATCACATCCCCATCTTCTTTTTTCAGCTTGAAGGTCTTGAAATTTCTGTTCTTCCATGAGGGTCCTGTGCCTCACTGAACACTTCGTATAACCTAACCTACTCTGTGTGAGAGCCATGCAGAGTTGTGAGGTTGTGCTGTAGAGTTCTCTCTCTCTCCTCCCAGCTGCACCTCTTGGTGCTATTCTGAACATTTTTATTTTCTCTCCTCTAGAAAAATTCTATTTTTACTTCCACTTTGCTATCTTAATTTTTATTCCTAGTCAAAGTCAATTTCTGTCTCTTCCTTTGTCCTCTGCTCCCTTCCTGACATGATAAAAGAGCTGTTCTGTCCCCAGCCTGGCTGTGTTTAACTTTCCTCCTGGCCAGGGAAGGTGACAGGAAGAGGAAAAGAGACAGTAAATACCAAATGAGCTCGGGTCAGTGGCCAGCAGCCTGTCAGAAGGATGTAGCTTCTTTGCCCCCATGTACCACAGGAATTAACAGGAGGAAACCCATTGATAGGTCGGGACAAACATTTGAAGAGGCTATCAGGCAGGAGATGTGTCTTCAGTGTTGCCATACAGGCATTGATCAGGCAGCTGGAGAGACGGTAAACGCACCACTGCCCTGATGTTCTGGTCCAAAAACTCTTCTTGCATTATTTTAATCTAGAGTAACTCTGCTAGTTTCTAGACTAAGTTTATATTAATGGAAGGATGCAGTCTGCACCTTTACACCACAAAAGTTTCCTCCTTTCTCACCAGAAAATACTGGTGCATTATGAGGGTAGGAATTGTGGCAGAAGGAAGAGTGAAAACAATTTCTGGTCTGCTCCCATCCACTCAAAACAAATGAGTATTTTTCATGTTGATTTTTGTGAAAGCAGAATCGGACCTGTTTTTTTTTCTTCCTGATAAATATGCTAATAAGGGGGAAAGAATAAGTTTCAGATCTTGACCCAATGGATATGACAAGCTGGTGACACCAATTACCCTGGGGACTTCAGAGCTGTCTAAATGATGGGATCACATTTCTGTGTGGTGCCTGTACACCCAGAGCGTGCTCAGATGCTGTCTCTCAATCAGCCTCCCTATCAGCCTCCATCTCACAGTCTCACATAAAAGGGAGGGAAGGGAGTGTCGAGGCTCTCTGACATTCCCTCGGTCCCGATTAATCCACCTCGGACTGCTGGCTCTCGGATATCAGGGTGATTGGCACCTGGCAAATGCCAGCAGGAGATGGAGGAATCGATAGGGGAGAGGGAAAAGAAGACAGCAGTTCTATTCGGCCCAAACTGAAGTCAAAGTACTAAGGCAAGCCAAGAGGAAGGAAGGTGAAATATCAGGAGCAGGACTGTCATGATGGGTGATGCCACTGCCACCAGCAACTCTTGTGACATTGGGTGAATTGTTTGACCCCCCGATTTGGTTTCCCCATGCACAAATAAAGCTGATGATCAGAAGTATTTATTTTCTCTCCCCCCTCAGGGACACAGCTCTCTCTTGTACTGCCTCTCCATGAGTTTTCACAGAGTGGTATGACAGTACACAAGTATAAGGACTGCCTCAATGCTTAATAGTAAGTCCAGAACAAGCAGGAGACATCAGGCTTTCTGATTTGTACTTATTAGCCTGTCCTCCCAGCTATCCCCCTTCAGTCCAAGTCTGACTGATGTCTCTATCTAAAGATTCCCAAGCAATCCCATGACAGTGGTTTATCAGTAGTTTCTAATGGTCTGTCCCCATGGAGAAGGTTGCTCAAGTCCCCGTGGCTGCAGTTTCTTGCTGAATTTCCCCCAGAGAAGCATCTTGCACATCACTGTGACTGGATTAGCTCCTGCAGAAAGGTATCAATGCACCAAGACGGCCAGTGCAGCAGAAACCCTGATGGTGTGGCTGTTTTGTAGTTTGGTGTGTAGTCATGGGTTTGCCAACCCAGCAGCCCCTCTGAGGAGAGGCAGTGAAGGTCTCAGTCCATCAGTTTAGCTGACAGCCCTTAGTGTTGCCACCAGGATGGATCTGGGCCCCAGCTCCTGTCTAAGTAACTTCCCTTAGAGCTCAGCAAATGGCCATGCCACAGCTCTCCCTGCTGCTGCCCCTCAGCCTCAGCTGAAACAACTGCAACCTTGATAGCAGCAAGAGCCTCCTATCAGCCCAGAAACTGGTCCTGGGGTTCAGCAGCCATCTGGCCTCAGATCCAGGAGCAAAAAAAATGAGGAAGCAAAGGGAGTTCTCCACTGTGTGTGACTTTTTATCCCCTCCTCTTGTGCCACTTTCAAGCAGGCCAGACAAAGGTTGGCACCAACTCTGTGTGCTGTTTCAGTGGCACAGAAAGTCACATCAGATCTACCTCACCTCTTTTGTATGCAGCTCAAGGCAAGTCAGATTTCATGGCTTCCCAAAGCTCCCAAAGTCCCTATACTAATTTGTTTCAGGGTGGGTTTTTTGATTGTTTTAGGTTTTTTCTTTTCAGCAATATCTTCCCACATTCATTTAACTTCTCCTTTTATGGAACAATTATTTCTTTTATTTCACACATGCGCAGGGCACAAACCCTTTTGTTTGCGGATCTACATCAGCTGGGTATTGATAGCTGTTTCTGCAGTGTGAGACCAGGTTGAGATGTAGATCTGAACTCAGACTGGAGAGAAGGAGAGTGATGCTAGCTGGCACCACCTTTGATTTGCTGCCAGTCTAGAAAGAGCCTGCAGTCACACATTCCACCTCAGAGCAGCACAGCACACCTTTCTTAGGGTGGCCAAGCCCAAAATCACAAGGAATGAAAATCAAAACAGTCTGTGAATAGTGGTAGTATAGCCCTGGCCCCAAAAAGCTACAGTGGCAAAAGCTCCTGCAGGTCTTCTTTCTGCGAAGAAAGGGGCAAGGAGTAGTTAGTGGCTGTCTCGTGTCAGTCATGCCTTACCATGCAGAACGGAAACATGCACAGATCAAAAAAGGGTTAGGGAGATGGGAAAATGCAGAAGAGCAAAGCAAGAACAAAGGAAGGAGCATTGGAAAGTGACAGATACAGTATAAATTATTTAATTTTTAAATTATTTAAGATAAGATCAAAGTCATAAATCAAGTTTGCATAAAAAATGTAGTGGGAATGTTAGCCACGGTCTTCTGGCCAAACTCCAGCCATGGGACTGATTGCATCCTGCACCAGGGGATAGGCACTGAATTAGTGTGAGAAAACAGACAGGCTGGGATAGAGACAACATAGGCAATGCTAACATTTGCTCTCCAGCCTGGAGCAAGTCCTTTCTCAGCAAATCCCAGCTCTTCTCACTCTGGAAAAGTACAAATGGCTGCTACTCCTGAACTGCAGACAATAACTGCAGCAAATCTGGGCATGTCCAGCCCAGCAGAACCCTCAGTCATCATCTTAAGTGCTCTCCTTCGGAAGTTAGGGCAGCAGTGACTACCATGCTGATCACAAAACTTAGGTGCCCCTTCTGCGTCCCTGTCCAGCTCCTGTGGAGATGAAAGGATATTTCTGCTAAATGATCTGAGGTAGTGCTGACAGGAAGAATCCCTTTTTCTAATATTTCTTCAATTTGTACTGTGAAATTATTTTGGAAAGATACTTTAAAAAAATCAGCTAGCCCTATGAAATCAGGGAAAAATTACTGACTGTAGGCTACCTTCCGGATATAATAGTTATTATATTTAAATTACCGAAATGGGACAGGATATTTGGTAAATACTACCTGTTATGTAAATCATTTGTGCTTTTCTGTTCCAGAAAAGGAAGCTATTTTGAGGCCATAATACTTTGTAGCATGGCTAATACCATATTTCTGACCACCAGCTCCCTGGTAATTCAGAAATAATGAACACTCGAATTTGGACTCTATATACATTTTCTTTTAGATTTTGGCTTTTTTTTCCATAGTTCTCAGGAAGTTAGAAACCCAAACTATTGTCTATCAGATATTGGAAAGACACTAAAATGCATTAATCCAGGTGTTGCATATTTGTTTAGGTTTTTTTAAAATCTTAATTACATTTAACTTTTATTTTCAAAACAGAAATTTCTGTTTCCAAGAAAACATAAAAGGTATGAAGGATGATTCTGATTTTTTACCAATTATCTTCTGTTTGTTTCAAGGCTTGGGAGGTATTTTTAGTTTCATCTCCCAATGGCCATTTAGGTATAGCAGACATGAATTTGTCAATTCCATGATTTTATCAAATATGAGTTGTATTACTTCTTGATTGATTGCTTTACTTACCTCTTTGTATCCCAGGGATACCATGAGGATTCATTAGCTAAGTCTTTGTCCAGATCATTAGAAGTGGGAAGTGTGGGATGTTTTTATTACTGTTGTTATTATTATTACTGAATGAAGAATATGAAAAGTCAAACAAAACACCATGTGGTTCAGAGACAAGGATAGAAAAAAGGGAGAAGGTCACCACATCATTCAGAGTAAGACTGAAGGGCAATGATCACACTATTTCAGAAAGAGCTCATCAGAAATAACCCCCTTTTCTCCTCTTCCCCTTCTTCAGTTTCACACACATTTCTTTTGGGGGATGGGAAAGGCAGGCTGTGCATCCTTGTCCTATTTCTAGTAGGATTTATTTTCCCAAGAAAGCTCCTTCATCTCTCCATACAATTGTTCCTCCAGTAAGAAAAGGACAGTATTTCCTGTCTTTAAGTATCATTGCAACTTGAATTGGGAAAGAGATGCGTGACACGAACCCTTACATGTGTCTCAATTGACCAACCAACACTGCCACCCCTTCCCATGCTTTGGATGGCTTTTCCAATGCCTCTCCACCTGTCCCATCAGTTCTCAAGTGACTGCAAGCTCTTGTCTCTTGGGGTGCTGTCCAAGGGCAGGAACCAGTCTGGTAGCATCTCCTGGTGTCCTCAGAAGATAAATATTTGAGCAATAGAAAAGATAGCAGAAAAGAAGGAATGAATCTTTAAAATGGATGGGGGAAACGCTAAATGCTGAGGCAAAGGTCATGCCAAGGAAGTAAGAGAAGCAAAAGGAAGTACGTCCTTTCAGCTAAGGGAGGCAAAAGCTCCTCTCCATCCCCTTGGATCAGTCTGAGATAATAAGGCTGCTGCCTTCCTGATTAGTGCTCTGTAGCCCCAGCCCAGGCAGGGAAAATCTGCATTTCAAATGGCATATTTTAAAATACACAATACCCAGGGGCCCTGCTGCTATTGATTTGCCTCTGGTGGGGTCACTGCCTCACTTTCTACAGCTTTATTAACTGGGACCATGCACTGGGTCTCTTTCAAAGTGAAAGGAGAGTGGATGGGACATTTGTCTTCAGGGGGAGCTGGATAAGGAGTGGGGTGACTTTCATTGGGAATGCCCTGGAGGTTTTAGAAGGAAGACTGGTGACCCTTACAGGACTTGCTCTCCTTCTATAAATTTCCCTGGAGCCACCCTGGGGGGGAGGAGGTAGGTCTTATGCTGTCAGCTTCTTTCAAGGTGACTGAGTTCCCATCTTCCCAGCCTAGTGGTGCTATTGCACTCAGCCAAGCTCTGACCACCAGCCACTGGTCTGGGTAGGAGCCCCCTCTTCTTCCCTCTTAATCTTTCCCCCTGAGCACCTCTGACAAGAGTGGGAAAGCCATGAATGGGATCTGTGGCCTCAGAAGAGTGGCAGGAGGGTTGTCACACATTGAAATGACCAGACATGCTTGGGATATGGTTGAGGTCGCCACTCTAGCCAAGAAAATGCAGTCAGGTAACTGAGGTTGTGTTGAGGTGTGGGATGCTCTACTCCTTCCAGCTCCAGGCAACACCAATTTTACTCTATGGACTAGCTCTGAAGGCTGTAGTGAGGTCTGTGTCCTCTGGGTCATGATGTGAAGGGCTTCAATTCATTTCAGCATACCAGGGGGGTTTCCAGGTCTCTGGGACATGCTGAAGAGTACATCCACAGAGCACAGAGCATAACAGAAACTGGGTGACTGTTCTTTGTAAGATACCTGTTGTAGCAGAAGAACCTGATCTAGTTTCCCAAATCACGGGTTAAAATCTTATTTTTACTGCATAGCCTTTTCAACCCTAAGCTAAATTTAACCTCTTTGCTCCTCAAGGTCCTAATTCAGTCTCTATGGGAGTATGGCCAGTTTTAAATGACTGTTTCACTGAAATCCACCAGGTTTGAGGCTGCAGACCCTGCACCTTTAACACAGATCAGTAGATTAGGATCATCTAGTTCTTCTCATAAGTAGAGAGAAAATACCTTCTTCTTTCCAAAGGCCTGTAACAGAAGGCTGTGATTAACATTACACTGCAAGAAGGAACATGCACATAGCTAAGGCATATTCTGCAAACATGCACCTTCCAGAGCAAATTTATAATCCCTCCAGAAGCACTAGAAGTGACACACTGACATTACCTGATTTTCAAACCAGGAGGAGCACATACCACTGTTAACCAGAGCCGTCCATAAGCAAGAGAAGTTGCATAATCCATAATTAAAGTCACAAGTGACTGCCTGACTTTGATGAGTGCAAAATGGAGGTTGTCTTTGGAGCAGTACAATCACTTTCACTACCACTGACAATGCAGCAACTTTTTAGATAGAGCCCTGTTTCTCAGAAGCACAGGTGAAACACAAATAATAGAATTAACACCTTTCTTTTAAATTGTTGTGAACCAAGATCAAAAAATACCCACTGAGGGCCAGGCAAGGGGGCAGGGGGGAGGAGATTTCCTCTGACTTTATTGGTAGGTGCAGATGCACCAGTCACCTAAGGCTCCACATAGAGACAATAAGGAGAAACAAAGCTGCAATTTGTCTGCCCAGAGGCACTTGGGTACAGAAGGAAGAGATGACTCTTGTCCTAGATTTCTCTGCCTGTTATCAAATCAACCATAATAGGTGACCAACTCATGGAAAATTCCATCTGTATTTATTTCATTGAATCTGACAATGGGAAATGCCAAAAATATAGTCCCCTACCTGCCCTAGAAGGTCTCTGGTTCAAGTACCAGTCTGATATCTGCCATCAGGACTGACCATGGCACACGTATGACCAGCCACTCTCTGTTTTGAGGTGGGTTTATTCAGGCAAGTCTGGTCAGCTTTGGAGGTGTACTGAGAAAAGTTGCCAAGGGTCATACTGGGACTGTCCCTAGCCCTTGAAACTTTGTCCATCTCAGACAGATATTTCTTTGGTCTGCAGAGCTACAAAGATTTCTGCAACAAGCCAGTTACATCCTCATCTGTCCCCAGGTAAAAATATCCAGAAGAGAAAATGGGCTATGAGTCCAGCACACCTAGTGTTCGAGTCACTCCAGTGTTAAAGATGGATGGATTCCCCTTCCTCATCCACTTCCTTGGCATACTTTCTAAAATCACCTGCTCAGTACCTCCTCTGGAGAATAAACTCAAGCGATGCCTAGAAACAAGTGTATCCCTTAAAGGGGAATCAACACAGTGCTGTAATAGAAAGATTGTCTAATCACTCCATCCATAATGCAAAAAGCAGAATATCACTAATTAAACTGTAGAAATGTATTATGCAGGGTATAATAAAAAGGGGTAATTAAACAATCAAAGGGAGAGCCACCACTTTGCCACCAACTGGCATTAGGCTTCAAAAAATAATACTAATTAATGCCAGTACCACACTTTTAAACCTGTAGATCTGACTATGTGGGGAGGCAGGTATCCTGCGTCACATTTTATTGTTGGAGAAATCATAGCAAATTTACGTAACTTGTGCATGGTTATTCAGCAGGTCAATGTCAGAGCACCCTTTACTTTGGACTGTTTACTGATGGTGAAAAGGAAAGTTTCATCATTTGAATGAATGCAGTGATTTCAAGGGTTTGTTTTAGTGTGTATGTGTATGAAGAACTAATTAGCTGATATTTCAGTATTAAAGTGAACAGAAGGGAACACTCTGTTCCTTGCCATGACTTCTGAGGTCTGTTTAATGCTGAGAAGTGTGTCCCAAGTGCTTAAAGAACAGCATCAGAGGGTGATTTCCTGATGGGAGAGAGAGTGAAATCACAGAGAGCAGCAAAACAGAGTTACTCCAATTCTAGAGGCAGCTAAGACACGACTTACTTCTAAAATCGTTACAGAAGAACACTTCTCTACTATTATCATCAAGTCACAGATTACTAGAGGCTGGTGAATGTACAGAGTGAGGTTTCATTCTTTGCATGTCTTCCTTCCCCCACACCTTCTCTAAGCAGCCACCACTGGTCACTGCTGGGAGTTCGATACTCCAACATATCCTGCCTGGCTCTTTGTACAGCACCAGGGAAGGAGACAAGAGACAGCTGCAACCAAACTGGCTTATCCTTCACTCCAAGACCATTTAAAAAAATCTCCCTGTAGCCATACTGGACACATGAACTGCACCAGCTGTGTACTAGGTTCTGAGTTACTCTGAGTGTAACATAATGATAACAAAGTCTGGTTTTAATGAAAGAAGCATTTCCAGGATTCATTTCACAATTCACCAGCCTTCTGCCCCAAAATTTTTGCCCCCAAATGCCTGAAAATATAGCCTGGGATACTCATTTCTGCCTTTTGTTGGTGCCCTGAAAGAAGCAGCATTTTAGCCATTAGAAAAAAATTGATCGAGAAAGTCAGCCCAGATCAAAACCACAGGGAACGGGTTTTCCAATTAGACAATTTTAATCTTGCTAAAGCAAGGGAGGTCCCATCTTTCGTACAGCTTTCCTGGAGGTCTCTGGTAGGTTGTGTTGGAAATAGGTGCTATAATCTTGTTCGAAGTTTTGGTTGTGGTTTTGCTCAGTACCTAACAGAGGCCTCCTAGCAGCCTAAGAAAAAGTGACTTTTGTTACTGGCAGATGGAAACAAATCAGATCCTCCCTAGAGAACTAGCCAAACTTGCTGCTTTGGAGAAGGAATCTCCCTTTGCTACATACACTGGTCTCCCATCAGTAACCACCACGGCTTTTCCGGAAGTATAGGCAATGTAAGCCCCAAAACCACTCTGCTCAGGTATATAGTGATTACTCTGTATACAATCTTTTCTCTGCTCTTCGCATCAGAGAAGTACCATGGGGTTAGTGGGTTGAATCCAGGTCACAAGAGACCTCAACACTAGGGAACACGTGGTTGGGGTGGGGACCATAAAGACCCCAAGACACAAAGATGCCCTTTGCCCCTGGAGCAAGAAGAAAAGCCAGGTCTTGGGGGGTCACCACAGGCATGGTGGTGACCTCCCAGAACATTGGGATGCTTCCCCCCTCACTGGGTCTCCGCCCTGGTGCTGGTGCCACAGGCTGCCCCGCCCGTGACCGCGTGATATTTTTTCCTGCTCTCTTTGTTCCAGCTGATGCAGCAGCAAGCGGCGATCATGGCATCGGTGGCACAGGGCGGATACCTGAACCCCATGGCTGCCTTTGCCGCGGCCCAGATGCAGCAGATGGCGGCTCTGAACATGAATGGCCTCGCAGCCGCCCCCATGACACCAACCTCAGGTAAGGGGACAGTGGGGGTGGAGAGGGCAAAGGGCAGGAAAGTCTGGCTCAAAGGAGACCCGGCAGGGCACCTTAGCTCTCTACAGACAGGTGAGGATGGTCTCTCCTCACAAGTAATAACTAACAGGACTACAGGAAAGGGCCTTAATTTCCACCAGGGGACATTTGGATTGGATGTTAGAAAAAGTTTCTTCACCAAAAGTGTTGTCAAGCATTGTAATATTCTGCCCAGGGCAGTAAATGAGTGTCCATCCCTGGAGTTATTTAAAAGACATGTACATGTAGGATCTGGGGACATGGATAGTGGTGGGCTTGGCAGTGCTGAGTTAATGGTTGGACTCGATGATTTTAGAGGTGTTTTAGAATCTTAACCATTCTGTGATTCTGTGACACTTCCTTCTCAGGCCTATCCCATACACAACTTTTCTTTACATCTGAGCACTCTCCAAATGTCACAAAGCATCCCTCAGGGACCTACACTGGCTTGTTGGTGCATGTCCAAGGAGTCAGTGCTGATGCTGCCAAACCAGGCTGGTCCAAAGACAAACAAAATGGGGTTTCTGGTAAGAGGCAATATCATTAACAAAATTACTTTTGCCTTTGGGGCACATAAGCCTTTCCCCCGTTGTGAAACAAGACAGAAGGTACTCGGGGAAGATATCTGGTGTTATCTGGAAAAAAGGTGTTTGGTGAGGGAGTTTCTGGCTGCTGGAACAGGGACAGGTAGCCACTGAAGGGCTGCCAGGATCTGGCTAGGCCATAAGAAGCCTGTTTTAGGAGCTGCAGTGTATGGTTCAGCAGGCAGAGAAATAAGCTGAGAAGGAAACAAGACTCTTTTTTGTGTCTTGAAGCACAAAATTACCACTTGGGCAGCAACAGGTCAACAAGTCATTAGGTCTGGCAGGAATGGGCTGACATGTGGCCTAACAGCAAAGAAGGAGGGAAGCAGGAAAAGTGGGGTCAAAGCTTGAAAGAATTGAAAATTTGGAAAGCTTTCCCATATGCTAGAGTCTGGTAGGGATGCAGAGGACTCAAAGAGACATCTTGAAAGGACAATTTCTAAGGGACAGGTTAGGATAAAAGGGTGTTTGGGGTGACGTAGGTTGTTCCTATGAGTGAAGCTGAGGGGATCGGCCTGAAAAAGGTTTGGGGTGAGATGAGGGAAGAGCGAGCCATGTCTGAAACCAGCTGTGGTGCAGGCAGTGCTGGGCAGAGCAGGAACTGGGACTCCAGAGAAGAGCAGAAAGAGAAGAAAGAGACAGCTTCCTTGCTGAATATAAAGAGGTCTGCACCACCCCTGAAGTGGGAAAGTGCTGTCTGACAAAGCAGTCAGGAAAGATGGGTGAGAAACTCTGGATGGCAGGGAGTTAATGCACCAAAGCAACGCAGATTGGCGACCTTTCCTGATGAAGTGAGTTTTGTTAACCTGTCTGACAAAGAAAATCTCCCTGATTGCACACAGCATCTCTTTGCAGTCTGTATTTGGGAACAGTGTCAGCAGCAGCTGGATCCTCTACCTATCTTTTCCTCTGCTTGTAATAGAACATCATGGGGGACTCAGAGGAGAAGGGAGAGCAAGAAAGACAAATCTCATTCCACACAAACTTATGGAGACCCAAGGAAAAGCACTTGACTTAAAAATCTTATACTGCACATTTCAAAATATATGTTTACACAATGATAAATATATAAACAAAAAGTCGATGGAGCTACTGCAAATCCAAATAAAAAAAGTGGCTTAATTATATGTGCACCCTTTAAACCTGCTCCTGGCAAGATTATCATATTTGCATTAGCTAGATTTGTTTTGTGTTGGTGGGAGCAGAGAGAACATCAAACAAAGACTGCCTGGAATTCAAATATTGTCAGGACCTGGAAAGCTGAATCCAGGCAGTGGCTTGCAAGAGCAAAAGCTCTTTTGAATATACATAAGTATATTCTCAAAATGAGTGAGTTCTGAGTCATGGATGTGAAAACACCTGTACAAAGCCAAATTCTGTGCCTGCCATGAGAGCCAGCACATGAAAAATATCACAGCTCTTTTTGTGGTGTAAACTGCTCCTCTTCTGCTGTGGCCAGTACCTTTCACAGTCATAGAATCGTGGAATCATTTAGGTTGTAAAAGATATTTAATATTGAATCTAACCATTAACCCAGCACTGCCAGTCCACCACTAAACCGTGTCCCTCAACACTATGTCCACGTGCCTTTTGAACACCTCCAAGGATGGTGACTCCACCACTTCCCTGGGCAGCCTTGACAGGACAAGGGGACTGTTAAACTCTCGCTGTCAGAATACAGCAGAGGAATCTCATGTTTTTTGCATGCTTTCCGGATCACCCATGACTGGTCATTATAGAAAATAAGATGCTGGTTTAGATGATCCTTTGATGTCTTTCACGGCAGCCGATTTTGCACTTTCCTAATGACATATTTTCAATCACAGAGCCCATTCACTTTGGCATTATTGCAGATTTACCTTGAATGAGTAGCTTCCTTCATGAAAAACCTCTGTGGTGGGTTGTGGAAAAGTCCATTGACAATTATTCCTTAGGAGAAATGTTTAGACTTTGAAATTACTCCTTGTATTACTACAACACTCACAAAGCCTGTGATAAAATGCATAGAAAATATTTCACACAATGTCTGAGCAAGCACACAATGACTAGCAGCAATTTCTGAGTAGCCAGGAGATATCTGAAGCCTAACATTAATTCTCCTACTGGCTTTTGTTAGCATTCAGAAAACCAAATGGAAGATGATCATTCTGCTTCATAGCAGGATTTCTAGTCATTGAAGTATATCTTTGTTCTGCCTTGGAAGGAAAATGAAATATTTCAAAGTTCTCAGAAAATTAAAAAAAAAAAAAAAAAAAAAAAAAAAACAAAACAAACTGGCATTAGAAAAAGTGTTTGCAGCATAGGAAAAAAATAAAGTGTTCTGATCTTCCCCAAGCAAAAGCAAATTTGTGCTAGAAATACAGATTCTGGTAACCCAGAAGTCCTAGAAGCTTTGGAGGTCCTGGCTCAGCACAGTGCTTCTGTGCTGCTATCTTCAGGCTTCCTAACCCAGCTGGTTTCCTGTGCATCCCACCTCTAGAATTCCTTGGAATATGTCCATGAGTTCATTCATTCCCATGGGACCTAGGAACTCAGAGAGTTTTGGATCCAGGCAAGTCTAACAGATGAGAGATGGTATCCATCTCACCTGGCTTTAACCATAAGTGCAATCCAGCACTCCAGCGGGTAATTTAGACCATGAAAATTTTAGTGCTGTTTGCTGTCATTTTAACAGTTTTCCATCAGAAGTCAGGCTTATGTCACACAACTGTCCATAATTGTGAGGCAATTAATTTGACATCTCTCAAAGTGTGATTCAAGGTTTTATATTTCTCCCATCACTGCTACAATCCGAGTGAACAGTGGGTTGAGCAGGGGGTATGCCACTCTCTTAGCTGCAGAGAGGGTCTAGAAATGAAATTTCATTTAGGTTTCCTTCTTTCTTTCTCTTCTCCCTCCCTCCTTCTCTCTCTCCATGTTGTAAATCTGCACCTGGTGTAGCTACAGCAAGAGACCTCAAAGGAGGGATGAAATCCACAACTGGCATGCACCACCACCATTTGTTTTCTGCAGTGGCATTATGCCAGTTTTACTCCAACTACAGATCTGACCTCTCCAGGGGGGTTCTTTATAAGAAGAAAATTAAAGAATTCCAATAAATATGCCTAAACTTCCTCAGACATGCACAAAATAGCAAGCACAAATCCCTTGCTGCAATTTTAGAAAAAAAAAATTATTTACATTTTCTATGCAAATATAGGAGAAATCCAGAAAAGCAATTGAAATTTTAAGTAGCCTTTGTGATTTGCAAGCTGATGGCATATGCTAAGAGCATTGCCTTTGGACTTCAGTTGCCACTGCTGGCTCCCTGTACCTCCACAGAGGACATTTTTAAAGGCCAACACCATTTAAATAAGCAAAGGGGAAGCAGCAGCTTGTCTGCTCAGGGTATAAAAAATGAGCTGAAATACTGCATTTTTTGGGGGCTACTCAAATCTGAACATATTAAAACATCTCATGCATCTGTAGTGACTTTCTTAAAGCACCAACACACTCAAGCAGTTGCTAAAGTGTGTTATTGCGCTAACACATCATGGAATGCTGCTGTGGTGAAGAAAATACCTGCAGTTGGTTTAAAAGAGAGGTTACCGCAAAAATGGTGCTTTCAATCAGTAATATACCCTGACACAGAAAGATATTGTTGAAGATAAGGTAGTTTAACTTACCACGCACATCCAGCAAGAGAAAAATATGATTTCAGGCTCATAGAAAACTCTTTTTTTGGTCCTTAAAATCATCCTGAACAAGTTGCAAGAAGAACAGACTGTCCAGTCATTTTAAACAGACATAGGAGGAGACAGTGAGGTAGCAGAGGGATTTAATTCTCTCCCCAGAAATGTAAGAAGTCTTTACCAGTGGGTGGCAAGATCCCACTCAGAACATAAAGACTAATTTGTTCTTCTGAAATAGCAGCATTTCAGTCCCCCACAGGATGTGTCTGAGAAGAAGGAAAGAAGTATGACTCCATGAAAGAACTAATCCAGTCCAAATTTTGCGCCCATTCATTGGGAAACATTTGTTAAAATTCTGTGAAGACAAGATTGGGCCAAACATTGACATTAAAAAGTTTCACTGGCTACCTTTAGGCTACAAATAAACTTGCCATGCCTGTTAAGGATCCCTAGTGCTGAGAAAGTTCAGAATGAGTTAGCACATGAAAGGTGTGTTCATGAGGAAGTGCAGACAAAGTAGTCCTGGAAATAAGTACACCCACTCCTGCTGAAAGGTGGGGCTGAGAATTTTTGGAAGTTGTGCAAGCTTTTCTTGAATGCTTTCTGAACAGAGGAGCAATGGCAAACAGTCTCTTAATATTCTTAACAGCTTGGGAGTTTTTTCATTTCTTGTTTTTTCGCGTGTGGTGGCCACAGCTGTTGTGTCAGCAGTTTTCTCCACGGAGTTGTTGTTTCTGGTACTCACCAGCTCTGACCTTTTGTCCTCCCCATTTGCAGGTGGAAGCACGCCTCCTGGCATAACTGCACCAGCTGTGCCTAGCATCCCATCTCCAATTGGGGTGAATGGTTTCACTGGCCTCCCGCCACAGGCTAATGGGCAGCCAGCCGCTGAAGCCGTGTTTGCTAATGGCATTCACCCTTATCCAGGTAAGCCAGACAAATCCTGTGCCCACAGCCTGCTCCCTCAGTATTAGGGGGACTGTCCACACCCACAGGCTTTGTCCAGCACGAGCCTGTGGCATAGGTTCAGGGGGGTTATACCCCACACCACCAGGGCTCATTATAGCATTGGTGTATTGTGTCTTGCGCAGCTACAGTGTTAAACGGTTCAATCTGGATGATAAACATCAAGGGCATGTTGGAGGTGGAAAAACTGTGTGCTGAATATTTGAGTGCTCATCTGCTGGGTAGCATATCTGGTGAATACAATCAGGACAACCAGCAAGTTTTGCTTCAGCAGAAAATTGACCTGAGTCCTGAGCAGTTCATGCTGGCAGATGTCCTCATAGTACTCATAAAGGTCTTGCTCCTGGTCAGCCTTGAAGGAGCTGTGCTAAGCCTGTTTGCATCCACCACTGGTATCTCCTGCTGGAATTCCCCTGCAGCCAGATGGCTCTGGGAGGATGATCCAAAGGGACTCCATGTCCATTGGCCCAAACGGCTTTATGCGTGCAGAGAGCAGGTGTTGATCTCCAAAATGCTTCCTGCATAAGAATACTATTGCCTTACTAGGCCTGGAGAGTGAAGCATCATTAAAAGGGCCATCAAAAGGGCTCAGGGTCACCCTTTGATGACACACTGCAGGAGAACTGCTGCTGGGATTCAAACTGTGCCTAGCTCAAAGATGCCAGCACTGAAGAAGTGATTTTGCAAGCACTGACAGTCAGAGAGGAATGAGGGAAGCTAAAGGATACATGACTGCCTCTATACCTGTATTAAAAAATATTTATACAGTCTAAGGCTGTAATCACCAAAAACTGAGGAGTTTACCATTCCTTAGTGTGCGCCTACATTTTTTTCCTTATCCTCAAGATTTGAGATAACCCTCTCCTCTAATATACTTCCCCTAGGAAGACATTTTTTACCACTGCTGTACACATACTAATAGTAACAATCATAGCAATAAAAAATTAAGTAAATGCTACTAATTGATCCTAATCACCAGCTGGCAAAGGAGTATTTTACCCTGGGGAACTCATGGATTGATCTAGTCTGTTAGGAAATCAAATACTGAGTCAGATGCTCCAGCCAAAAAGCCCACAAAACCCCTAAGAAAAAATAATTCTTTCAATCTCAGCCAGTCCTGAAAACTCAGAAGATTCGTCATCATAGGGGACTTTAAGAGCTATAAGGAAAAATATTCCATAGCATAGAAATATCAAAATCTTACCTAGTCATTGACAAATAATTACCCTCCACCCAACAAACACTTTGAAAACATATAGTTTGAGTTCAGCTCTGAGCAGAGTGGAAATCAAGGGACTTACTCTATTCAAAATTAGGCATGTATATATGTGTTTTAGCAGCTTTAGGGCTGGAAAGTTTTGAAGTCTTAGGAAGGCATCAGAACATTTCAGGGAGCCCTTAATATGCCCAGTGAGCTCAACCACAACACCAAGAAAGTATTCTGTCTTTAAGGTTATATAAACATAACCATCTGTTCTACTGCCCATTTATTTCAGTATCTACCTGTATGCCAGTCAATCATCTCTCTGTTTATTCATCCATTTCTATGTCTGTCTTTTTTTCTGGTTTATTTAGATCCTTTTAGCTAATCTTCCATGATCCATTACTTTGTATATCAGAGAAAAGATGTTCTTTCTAGATGAATCTTAATGACTTGAGCTTTTGTTACTATCCCCAACTATCCCCATAATTAAAGAAGACTTTCAGTTGGGTATTTCATCCATGGTTATATAAAAGTCAATGGCCTTAATCTGATTCTCTCTGAGTTTCAGAGAGACTTACTCACAGTAAGTCCCTGCACAAACACCAACAGGCTGACACACTGAAAGTCATCCTTGCCCCTCTTTGCTGCAGGCAGAGACACTCCCTTCTACCAGTAAAGCTGACATCCAAATAGTCTGAGCTGTTGCATAATAATAAAGTCTGGATTTATCTCAGTATATCTTCAGCAATATGTTTGTCTTTCTTGTTGCTCAGCTTCCCCATAACTTAGTGGCACTTTAAGTTATAGCAGAGATGTAAAGGGAGCAGTGGTAGGTCAAACACTCACCTCTCATTTTGCTTTTGTCTGCCCCTGAAACACTGAAAGCAAGCCCATGGAGCTTACATCATGCACTTGCTCCATCTAATTGTGTTCCTTCTCAAGAGCATTTATGCACTCTCCAAAACTCTACTCATTGCCACAGGCTTTATTCAGTCCTGGAGCTTAGCAGCATAAAAAATAAAAGGATTACACATTTATATGGGTAATGAGAACATCCACGGCCATATTAGACTGGATAAAAATGTAGATAGGACACAAAACTTCATGCTTTATGATATAAGCCAGCCACTAATTGCTTGAGGTTAGAAAGAAATTTTCATCACTGGGCAGCTTGTTCCATCATTGTTCATTATGGGATTTTTCTCACTTTCCTCTACCACATTTTTTGCTGCCCTGTGATTCTGTATGTCTCTGTTTCTAAAAGCAAGGGTAGAAATAAAATATTATAGCTTAGCATGCAATGGCACTAACGCTATAGAGAAAGGAAGATCATGACAGTCCCCTTCCAAAGCCAGCATCTTCCAAACAACTTTCTTTTATGGTGTATCTCTCACTCTGAAAGTGGCTAAGATTGCTGCAATATTATGTACATAATCATAGTCTTGCTATGATTATGACTTGCCATATATTGTTTAAAGCCTGAATTTTACTCTCAGATACTCTTTCAAATTCCACAAAAAAAACCTCAAAGATGGGTTCATGCCATTACAGCCTGTAGCAGAATGTTCTTTGTTGCCTGAAAATAGTAAAACAGGACAATGAACATCTATAGAGGCATGGCATCCATACCATTCAGACACAAATAAATTCCATTAATTGTGCAGTTTGTCTACATGTTCACCTTTCTGACCAGCCATATAATTTTTGATGCTGCATCCAGAATTCCACAGTATTTATAAAAACAGGTTCATATCACATAATTATATTTACTCTTTAAATTCACCTTTTTTTTACTGTCTTCTCCGAGCTCTTTTTTCTGTGCTCCAGTCCCTTTGACTGGAGAAGGGACGTACATGGCATCGTTTGAGTCAGACTACCAAACCACCACAACCATCCACGGCTTTGTGGCCAAGGACAGAGTACTTTGAACATCCCTACTCTCCGGAGCTTTGATCACAACCCCTGTCCCTGCAGGCTTTCTCTGTTAATCTGGTCAGTCTGTGGATCCATGCAGTAGCACTAGAAAACCATTCCTTGCAGGCATAACCTTTGCAAGCCAGGGTCTCACCTTCTCCAAGATCAGACAGTACATAATGCCTCAGTGCACTTTTTGCCACAGAGTGAATAACAAGGCAATAAGTATTTCCCCTTCCACTAGTCTGAGACCCTTTGGAGATTTGACCTTTTTGTGTATTAATTCCTGCCCTTTAATCTTTCAGTTTGCAGAGCTATTGAACGTGGCAATGTGTCACAATATATAGTGGGGACAAAGAGCATAATCTGTTGTGCCATGATCTTGTGAGTCACTTTGCAGCAGCACAAGAGCATTTGCCATTTCCACATTAGTCATAGTAGCAGAGATCGCACTCCTCTGCCAAAGCTTCTTAGCCACCCAGAGCCCAGAGCCTCTCTTGTAACCATGTGTGATGTACAATAACAGCAGAGACCATCTGCACTCGCTTCTGCTGTGTCTCACAACATCACAATTCTGGTCTCTGCTAACAGGTCCTGCCCTACTGAATTGCATTGTGAGGGACTGGACAAAATGCTCTCTCCAAAGATAAAGCCTCCTTGGCAAGAGAAGGGGAGGGAGAGATGATAAAATCATGAGAGCAAAGGGCAGCAAACAAGAGAGAGAAGGGATTGGCTGTCAGAGAATCAGTGAAATGACAGAATTGGAAGGAACAAAGCAGAGCTCCCAGAAAAGTACAAATTGGTCCATAATCTCCTGTCCAGTGATGTGCCCAGAAAGAAGTGGAAATACACCACATATATCCTACACCCCCCTTATTACTCCTGGGCCAAAAGATGTCCAGCTTGACTAGAGCTAGGGATGGACTGGTGGTATGCCATCTTTGTGGAGCCTTAGATGGGGAACGCTTTCACAGGTGCTGAGTTCCTCAGCTTCCTTGCAAGGGAAAGCAGGGGGGGCAGGCACTGGTCTCTCCTCTAGTGACCAGTGACAGGATCTGAAGGAATGGCCTGAAGTTTTGTCAGAGGAGGTTTAGGTTGGATATTAGGAAGAGGTTTTCAGCCAGGGGGTGGCTGGACACTGGGACAGGCTCCCCAGGGAAAAGGTCACAGCACCAAGTCTGACAGAGCTCAAGAAGTGTTTGGACAATTCTCTCAGGTACAAAGTGCAACTCTTGGGGTCCTCCTGTGCAGGACTTTGATAATCCTTGTGGATTGCTTCCAACTCAGGATATTCTATGATTGTGATTCAGTGCGTTTGGTCTGGGTTTAGGTTGCTCAGGAAACAAAAACTATGTCCCCTCAGTATCTTTTAAGACATTAAAAACATTTCATCTGATTTGCTGTTTTCAGGCTCACAATGGTTCTGTTTCTGACTGCCCACCACTGCCAGGACTAGCTCTATCTCCCCCCTCTGCAGACATAGCACAAATTTCTCCACCACCTCTCTCCTCTAGCACACAGTGAGCACATCTGAGCTAGCAACACATCCATCTCCACTCCACACCCTATTCAGGGTCCAGCCCTCTCTGGTGAGGACTAGCTCTCAGTACAAATGGGCAGCCAACCTTTTATGCCCACATTTTTCCATGGCACCACTGAGACTGGCAGTAGAGGTGTGCCTCCCAGGGGAATTCCTGTTTTGTAGTCACTCACATCTTGGTAACTAAACCAAGACCATGGATTCATTTTCCTTGGCTCAATAGAGAGATATCAGACAGTCACCAATTTCACCCATTGCCAGCAGAGAGAGCATTCAGACTCCATCTGTAATTATTGTCATTATCCAAGTTAATTTTGCAGGAGAGGAGTTGCTAGCATGCTGATATGACAGCCTTATCCATCAGGTTGTCAATTAGCAGTGCTGCTGCTGGACAGGCTGCTGCTCCAGACCAGTGAGTCTAGTGTCAGTCGTGATCTTGGCAGGGACCATCCAGTGGCACAGGGCAGGAGCACGGCTTCACTAGCACAGGGAGCTAAAAGGACTGGCTTCCCACACCCTAGAGTCTACCCTGATGTTTAAGTTCTGAAAAGTGTCAGATAAGAAGAGTTAAGAGAGAAGGTGAATCAGGAGACCAGCAAAAGAGTGACCTGCCTGCACCTGTAGAAGGTCCAAGATGAGAACCAAGCCCCACAGTGTTTGGTCCAGACACTCTCTATGCCCTAGAAATGTGCCTGGCTCAGCTGTCCTGAGACCAAGCTCCTCACTACAGGAAATATCTGGCTTTGTACTGTTTGTCCATCCTAAATCTCCAGGTGAGAGCTTTCTTGTTCAGATTTTGTATCAGCAGTTCCAAAACTGCAACAGTGAGCACCTGAGACATCATTATGACTAGGAAGCATTTATTTGACCCATTTGTAACAATCTGCCATGTGCCATAAACCACGCTTTACTGGTAAAATAAATAAGTTATGGAATGCACTCATTAAAAATACTATAACAAGTTGCCATCTTCAATTGTAGTCTAAGCTACTTTAATGATGCCATGTACTTCCAATGACCATGCTGCAGCTGTAACGAATGAGGGTGTTTAAGGCAGTTGTGTGAGCTTTTCCAGAGACAAAGGGTTTTCTCTTCTGATCAGGAAGAAGGTGTAAACACAAATCAGACTCTGTGCTGATGTTTTCCATAGCGTCTGTGTGAGTTAAGACCTTGAGCTTTATTTTTAAAGATGACTTAAATTAAGCTCCCAAAAAACATGGACTTAGAGTACCTTAATAACTTTTAAAACCTGACCCTGACTTATGTGATTATAGCCTTAGGAAAAGAGAGGGAAGTCTGGTCCTGACTTTGCTGTTGAATTAATTTGTCACCTTGACTGGCCATGTCCACCTGTCTGCATTTCTGACTTGTCTGTGTCTTTCTTGCTTTGTTACCTGGAAGCTGTATATTGCCTTACATGTCTCCCTCCTATCATATTTTTTTCTCAACATTCACCTCAGAAGGAACCTGGTTAGGGATGGGGCTTGGAGGTGGGACTATTAAGAAAATAATAAAGATACTCTTAGTTTCCATGGTTGAACTATGTGAATTTTATAGTAGGTCCATAATTTGTCCCAAACAAGCACCTACGATAGCTGGGGATGCTACCAAAGAGGCTTTTTCCTACTAACATGATGAAGCCAAGGGCACAAAAGCCCTGGATTTCTCTGCTCTTTTGATGTGTAGGGGAAGAGACAGAAGGACAACATGTCTTTAACTGAATGGTGTCCACCCCTAAATGGCAAAACGAGACTATAAAACACAGGATCAGCCTCTGTTTTCTGCCTTATCAGCACATTCTTTCTGTTATTGCAGTTATTGTTGTGTCTGAATACCTAATTAATTACAACAGTAAACGCTGGCTTCTTTAATCACAGCATCAGCTATCCTAATCAATCTTAATAATATGGAATCTGTACTATGGCACCCATGAATTTTAATCTACATAAATTTCTTAAGACCTCTCACAAGCTTGTTGTATGAAATGATATAATTATGGATATAGATTAAGCCTGTAGAGAGTGATTTAAATTGGATTTAAGGAGAAGGTGAATAGAGCCCTCCCACTCAGTTATTTATTTATTTTAATCCTGGCCTTCACATAGATTTTTTTTCTATCATTATGTTATTACCCCCTCACGCTGACTGAACAGCACTGCTCTTTGATTGTCCTCCTCCCCCATCCACCTTCCCAAAGGTGACAGTGGCCAAGCTGCAGCTCCTAAGAGGTGTAAAATAACTCCAGGACAGTGAGAAGAATGAATGGATGGGGCAGAGCACAAAGATGTGGATCCAGTTCACAACATGATGTTTCAGACCCTTAAAGGAAGCATCTCTTTAAAAAAAAAAGAGTGAAATAGATGGAATTGAGCATGTCAGTTAGAAAATGTACAGATAATCAGAAGCAAGGAGTGGAGAGGATGTCACATAAGTATAAGCTGAATCCTTCCACCAGAGTGAAAGTACAGGGTGCCTTTCGGGCCTAAAATATGCCAGACTCTGCTTTTGTCTTTTGGAAGCACTGGATCCCTCTGGTTTCAGAGAGCAGATCGCTTTGGCTTTCTCCTCCCTGAGCCAAGACAGGGAGGCTGTCCCATGGTCCACTGAGGGCATTGGAAGGCGCCTCTTGATGGCTCAGGCAGTAACTATCATCCTTTTTCCTCACCAGCCACTGGTCTCAGTGCACATCATCTTGATTTACCCTCCTGAATACCACAGCAGCCTCCAGCCCTCTGTCCCCTATAAACATTTGCACTTGGGACACCCATATAACAGCTTGTCTTGGCCAGACACTAGAGCCAGATTACTGACACCTCTGGAAGGATTCTTTATAGAATATCACTTAAACCAATTTTATTTATTTTTAACAATGTGCTTCATTCTGCCACCTCCATTCATTCATTCTCTGACAAAAGCTAAATGTCAGGCCCAACACTAACTGAATGCCCCTTTAAAAAGTTGGATTTCAATCTAGAGATATATCAGGAGTAAGAAAGTTTCCTGGTGTTAATTTTAAAGCACTGGTATTTCATGCTGACTTGGGAAATCATCCTCAGTTTTTGGCATCAGGCAGAGGATTTGGAAAGTGACATTAACGGATCTACTTTCTTTGAAGGACTTGGGAGTCATTTCTTGACTTCTGCCTAATGAATAAGTGCTGCCTTCGTTAAATTTATATTTATGGCCATATAGTAGGTCATTGGCTTGTTTTATGTCTCCAGGTTTATGGAAGGTTATCTGCCATGGTCACCTTGTGGCATCTTGGCCAGCATTGTCTTGCAAAGAGACAATTGTATCTGAGCAGGATTTTTCCCGTGGAGATATGGAAATTATCAAATTAATATAGAGGAGATGTCCAGGGATAAGGCTCTTGCCCTGAGCTGCCAAATGAAGTTACTATTAGCATCTGTTTTCACAGTACACCTTTAGTTTGCCCTGGCGAGGCCAGATCCTCAGCTCCTGGAAAGCAACAAGGCCACGGGGACTTCAGTGGGGCTGATGTGATTGATAGTTTCCCTCTGGCCTCTCAGGAGCCTCTCTGCTTTTTTTTTCTTCACCAGCTGATCCTCAGCATGCATATTACACTTTTAATCTTGGAAATATCTGTGTGTTGGACATGACACCTCCATGAGTCTGGCCACAAGGAAAGCTGTTTCAGATGTTCTCCCTAGGCACATTTGCACAGAGAGTCAGCACATCGAGGTCTCTCTAGGCTACAACTCAGAGACATGCTGGTTCTGGTACAAAAGCCCTTTTAGTGTGCTCTGTGATATCCATGACCCTCACCTGGAGCTCTTATCAGCCCTTATTCAGCTAGTTACTTTTTGTGCCACTGTGGGCTTGCACCCTAGCACAGAGAGCACACTGAGGAGCTGAGGTGTGTCTCCAGCCTGTCATGCTTGTGTTCAACTAATATTTTCAGTATCAAAGAAGACTGGCAAGCTGGATGGGGAGAAAGAGTGACTGAGGCACTCTGAGTGATTCTCCAACTATTGATCTATGTGAAGGCCACCCTGTGAAGTTACATGTGTCTTATGGAGGACTAAAGCAACCTTAGCTGGTGGTCTGCTCGTGCTGAGACAGAAATCTCTCATATCTCCCCACCACTTTGAATTTTAGCACATGGTGGACTACCACCACACAGAACCCGTGTGGTAGGTTGACTCTGAATCATGAGTTGCTTGTACATCTGAGCCCTTGCTGAACTTCTCACAAGTCATTAGCATGTAAGAGGGCTGTCATTCTACTGAACACAGCATGACCACAACTCCCTCAAATGCCTAATCTGTGTCTTGAGATTTCTGAATCAATACCAGCTGTTGGCCTCGTCCATGCTGCATCCCAGAGCACAGGCAGTTATGCCCTTCGCTAGCTTGAATTCATCTGGCAGAGTGAGCAGCAACATGAAGATGTGCTCATTGATGCCCAAGATGCCTTGGCTTCCTGCCAGGGTGTCCAGCCAGCCCTGGAGTCTGTGTCCCTGAATCTTCATAGGCCAGGTTGGCCAGCACAGACACGTCCACTGTGCTGAAGTCACATCTTCATTTGCTGAGTAAACACAGCTTTCAAGCTAAAGAAGGCGAGTTCTTCAGTGAGCAGAGGCCATCACTTTTAAGTGGTGCCAAGTTAAATCCCTTGTTGGTTATGATTCACCACAGCTGCTCTTCCCAAATAGCCAATGCAGGGTATGAGACTACAAGTAAAACAGAGCCCCAGGCCACGAGTTGCTGACTCCCTAGAGGTGCTTCCAACTCTCCTTTTCAAGACCATCCAGGAATGGCTGGGTCAGCATTAGGGCCCTGTGTGTGAGAACAGTACTTTGCATATTCTTTTCCCATGGGGAAGTGATTTCCAGGTTGGAGCAAAGCAGACTGAAACCAGAGCAGAGTCTTCCCACTGGCTTGCATTTGCTATGAGCCAAGAGAACACTCCATGCATGACCTGGAGCACAAGGCAGCCTCATGAGAAACACCCAGCTAGATATTACCTTTGGTGACAAGTCATAAAGACTCAGGAAAATAATGAGCTCTAAAAGCTCTAGTGTGGAAGGGGAAAAGGCAGGATTTAATGGCTTGTTGTCCCAAACACTCTAAATAAAGTATTCGACCAGTTCTAATATTTAATCTTAAAAGCAAACCATGATTTTCAGTATATATTTCCTAAGCAGAATGTCTTAGTTCTGATGGTCCAAGTACGGTTCCAAAGGCAGGTGGGATAAGGAGAGCAGCTCTCTAGTGAGCCAGGTGGTCGTGCCCAGGAGGCAGACTCAGCTGTAGCTGGGAGGTTGGGCTGTTGCCACAAGTGCCCAGAAAAGGCAAGGAATAAAGGAAAGGATGACAGTCAGGCAGGTCTTGCTTAGTGACTTCTCCTGTATCAACCACAGTTAATTTTTAGCAGGTCAGAGGGAGAACAAGCATGCCCAAAACAGCCTCATCTGGAGAGGAATGAAATGTTGTAATTATATTTCCTGAGCAGCAGAGACAATTTCTTCTTCGTCTACACAGTTTCCCTTGAGGCAGAGATGGTAGATCAACTCCTTCACGGCAGTCTGCAAAACCATAAAGATTTGCTTCTCTCACCACATGTTCCCTCACCTTTCTCAGGAGATATCTTCTACCTGGCCCGACTTGAAGGGTCCAAGTTGTTATGATCTAGTCTCCTAAAGGGGTGAGGGAACTTGTGTATCACTCAGCCTTTCACAGCTGTACAGTTTTCTTCTGGAGCCATATTATCAACATGCTGTTTCTCGCGGAAAACAGTTTTGATCAGAGGTTAAAAAGAATAGACTTTAGTTGATTTCTTTGTAAGAACACAGGAGTAAGTTGAAACAATTTTCATATTTTCCAAATATTTCCTCCAGTTTCCTGGAACAACTACCCTTTAAAAACGTAGCTTAGAATCTACAATACCTTGCACTGATCTCCCAAAGATTTTAATGTATTCTCCTCACACCCCTTTGTAAGAAGTTAAAATCCTTACAGTAGGATGGTGCTTTCCCATTTCACGTACACACGTATTGAGAGACTAGCCAAAAGTCAGCTAGGAAATCATTCCAGCCTAAGACTGCAATCCCACTTATTTCTTCCCGTGACTACCCCAACCTCAAAGTCCACATGATCCAGTAATGTCCATAATGAACAGTAACCTCCAAGACTCAGACAGCTATTTGGGTTTGCCACCTCAAATTTGGTCGTTTCACCATTCCTCCTTGTATTTTGGGAGAAAAGTGCAAGCTTCCTTTATGACCAATGGTGATCTTTAAAGTTAAGTTTCAAGCTGGTATTTCTATTTGTGAGAAAACACTTTATCCGTGTTCCTTGGGTATGTAATACTCACGTATGACAACCTCCCCCACACTTTGCCATACAGTCAGTGTCTTTCCTTGGATAGGTGTATGGCACCAGATTTCCTTCCAAGAGGCCCCCACCTTTGCATCCTCCAAGCCTTGCCTCCAGCCACACCTCTGTGCGGGTAAGAAGGAAAAAAGGTGGGATGGATGTGGGAAAGTGGCAGTTCCCTAAGGGATCATCCTATAAGAAATAGGTTGGAGGGACTGCATAAATGTAGAACTGTGCAGTACCAATAAATACAAATTAAACTCATAACAAGAAGTGAAATATTAGCTCCAAGGTGACATTTGGACTGGAGGTTCAGCCAAGCTTTGCTTTAAATTTTTTATTGATGCAGATAAAGAAAGAGCTTATCCAACATGTTTCTCTCTTTTATTTTTCACCCTATCAACCAAAGGAGAAAAAGAAAAAAATTCTTAACTAGCTTTGGTTGTATTTGAGCAAGACTTCAAAGTTTCACAAAAATAAACAGTTTTAGTGGGGAGGAATGCACACTTGTAAAGAGAGAAAAGACACTTTGAAGCCAGCAAGAGACTGCATGCCTTATGCAGACATTCACAGCATCCTCCCTGGAGCAGACAAGTGGTGTCCCCCTCCCCTCCATGCAGCTTCTTCTCTCTCACTGGGGGCTGCCTGGCAGCAACACAGTCCTTCGAAGGGATGTGGGGATGACAGGAGCCATTGCTTTGTTCTCTTCTCCTTCCTCCTGCTATGCCCCTGTTGTTTTCTGCTCTGATTGAAAGTTTCATGTGACTGTAGCTGTCACTGAGATCTGAGTTTGCACAGCACCTAGCACAGTGTTAGTCCTGGCTTAAGATGAGGGCTCTTTGGGGTTGATTAGTGCCAAAAACCTGCATGATCAGTGCAGATCCATAATTTAAGCTGGGGAAATGAGGAGAGAGGTTTATTTGCCCTCTGCTCCAAGATCTGACAGGGTGATGGCTGGGGCACAGAACCCTCTTAGCCATCCGGGTGGGGTTTCTACCTTGCTGTCCATAAGGCGAGCGAGCTGCTCCTCTTTCTTCAGCCTTCAGCCCCTGGGTCTGTCTGTTTCATACCACCTATTGATAATAGAAGATGAGGGGAGAGTGCCTATCATGTTTTAACTCCTTAATTCCTTGTCTCTCTTGTGTCTCCACAGCACAGAGCCCCACTGCAGCAGACCCCTTGCAGCAAGCCTACGCTGGAGTGCAGCAGTACGCAGGTCGTTAGTATTAACACTTTCTCCCAATAAACCTTTCTCTTCTCTAAAGCCATTACCCTCTGAACACACCTCAGAGGGCTGCAGGAAGGGAGGCATTTGCTGATAGAGGGGCAAGTTGTGGGCCACAGCCTCCCAGATTAAATTTGCCCAAACATCAAGACACCCACGGTCTTCTCTTGCAAAGGAGGCAACCTCCTCCCTTTCCCCAGGGAAAGGCTCCCATTGACCTGCACCTCAGTGAAGCTTCATCAGCAGGACCACGTCTGGTCTGCCTCAGCACAGTGCACAAGTGCAAAATCAGGCCACTGCTTTGGAGGCCACTTTCCAAAACCGGTCTCCTGAGTGCTGCAGCAAGGAGGGAAGCTGGGCAACCAGACCCTTCAGAGCCACAGCTGCTATGCCTGGCAGAGTATGGAAGGCTTGCACATGCCTGTTTTTTAGGGTATGTCTACTGGCCATGTCCCAGTTAGTTAGTTTGAGGCTTGCTTAGGAGCTACTTAGACATCCCCCTGCTTCCCAGCAGATTTCACCATAGGTCCCTGTGGGTCAGCCTCCACTCATGTTGCCCTGTATGCTGAGCAGCTCCTTTGCAGTCGATGGGCTGACACCAGCCAAAGTGACCCGGTGCAGACCACGACCCTGCCGTGTTCAGCCTCCCCTCATGAGGTGTCCATGGCCAACGTTGCAAGGAAGCTGCCACCCCAAAGTCATTATTTCCTGTGGTAACTGGAGCAATCATGGGTTCCCGCTGAGGAATGGCTATTATCTCGTGTCAGCACTGTATCTGGAAACTTAATTTAATTCTCCATGTAGGGCTTCATTTGCCGGTGTTTTAGTTATTGTCATTTATTGCTTGTGAGGTTTGATAGATGGGAAGCAACTCAACCCTTTGAGCTGTTAATTAACCCCTCTGCACACACATGGCCCCTATCCTCTTCTCTCTGGTCTTGCAGACGACCCATACTCTGTATTTTTAGCAGCAAAGCACATCATCTACCATCTGTGGTAGTGGATGGCTCCCCTTGTTTGCTTGGTGGGGGAGCTGAGATGGGGAAAATTGTTTAATTGCTGCTCACTGTTTCCACTGTGTGTGAGAGAGAGGAAGTCTCTATGGGCGTAAAAGAAAATGTATATCCGAGAGCGTATGTGCAATGGTGTCTGTACAGCATGTGGGCACATGAAAGGGAGAAACACACGTGCGAGCTGTTTTTATGAGCATGGGAGTTAATCGGGGTGCAAGAGAGGCGACGTGGGGGAAAGGTGTGCACAGGCACTGCAATGGCTGTCAGCACGGGCACCTCTGTGCTGGGCCTGTGGATGGACATGCTTGTGTCACCAGCTGGAATGGTTGCATATCTCTGCTGGGAGGGGTCTGAGCAGAGCCCCAGGTTTACACTGCATGTCTGTCCCTCGGTGCCACTGCTGACGGAGCTGGAGGGAGGGAGGGTGCTCAGGGCCCTGTGGCACCTCCTGTAGCACAGTCATAGTTCTTTTGCCATACCTCCTGCTGCACGAGACAGCCCTTCACAGAGCCAAAACACAGGGGCAAAGCCCGTATCTAGCTTGGTGTGGTGTTTTGAAGTGAAAGCTCCTTGCTTCCCAGCACTGAAATCTGTCCCTCTTTCTTCTTTCCCTTTCTCCCCGCTGTAGCTGCTTATCCTGCTGCTTATGGCCAGATTAGCCAAGCGTTCCCACAGCCACCTCCCATGATCCCACAGCAACAGAGAGAAGGTGAGTAAAAGTGATGTCCTCCTTTGTGACCCCATCACACTGGCTCCCCTCCTCATACACGAGTGTCCATTAAATGCCTGATTGCTTTGAATCCCTGATCCACTGAGTTTTTCTCCATTTCCATATGTGGTGAACCATCACTGTCACCAACAATACTATGGAGGAACATCCTCATGGGGAAATGCTGATGAGATCTCTTCAGTCCCCAGGGAAGAGAACATGCATGGGACATGGAAAGATCTGCTAGCAACATAGCCATTAATGTCCAGTGGGGGCCTCTGTTCTAGACAAGCAACAAGAATGCAGATAAAAATGCAATTGTATTAGAATAAGGAGCTTTATAGGAAACAAAGCACTAATGGCCCTTCATTAAAAACCAGTAACCTCATTTCAGACACCTGCTATTTGGAGAACAAGGATTTGCTATTTAGAGTAGCTGATCTAGTCTTTTCAGCCTTTCAGCCTCCATTGATAATCTGGAAACATAAATCAGACCTTGTAGAGCACAATCTTTATATCAGGATGAGAAAAAACATATAGCAAGATTTCCTATTTCTTTGCAATGACTATGAGAGCTGCCTGAGTAATCTACTCCACAGGACTGGATGGCTTCACTGAAGACATGAAGAGTAAGGAGAGGTGAATGTACAATTATTGCATGTAAATGCCTTAGGAGACAACTACACCTCATAATATTCCCTTTACACTCAGTGGGGAGCAGTGAAATTCTCAGAAGCAATGCCCTTGGGTGGTTCCATTCCAGTCCTCCAAGGAGTCCACTTCTCCCTTTTGACAAGAAGGAGGGAATGCCTGCCTAAGTCAGACATTACAGTCAGGTGCTCCAGCTTAGCAACTCTTATTTTAAATGGTTACATTTTAAATGTTATCCTCTGTTAGATCACTAATTCAGACATATTCTATAGTATATGTGTTATTATATGTATGTAATTATATTTAATATTTTACTACAGTGTAAGAATCAGAATGAAATTAATCTAGATTACACTATGAAACTAAAACATTCTGGTGACCTAAAACTACTTTGGGGGAGAAATCTCATTTTGTAAGAAAATTAGAAATGTCGTCATTTCCATCTGATTTGGAATTAATTTTTTCCTATGTCAGAATTTCCTGGGGAACACAACTTCCAGCTCCTGATTAGCTCTAGTACACGTCCCTGCTGTGAGAACAGATGCACAGACCTTTCGTATCATTACAGAGATGTTTCCCCCATGCTGAAGGACTTTGCTTTTTATTACTTACTGGGGCTAGATTAAGCACAGGACAAAATGGCGAGCAGATCATTGCTCTGCAAAGTACTGTGCCAGGGACCACCAGAAGCAGGGGAAAGCTGTGGTGCATGCTTTGAAGACCCTCTGCCTGAAGACCCCTGTGTTCACAAGGCATCGTGTGTCTCCGTGGGTTAGGAGTGAGTGTCACCCAGTGGACAAGTTATCTCATAACTCTGTGTTCCTTCCCATCAACACCTGGCAGTGAGGATGAGGATGGCTGGAGGACAGATAAAAGTGATGAACCACCAGTCCAGTGCAGGTTGCCTTTCTTAGTGTCCCTCATTTTTCTACAGTGTTAAGATGCTGTGGCTTTCTCTGCTTCTTGCTAAAGGGATAATCTCTAAAGCACAACACTCCTCTTTAGCAGAGGGTCAAGACTTTTAAGCTTCTCTAACCTTTAATAGGAAGACACAGTGAGAGGGACGTCTAACAATAATAATAATAATGCTCAGTGCTAAGAAGAGCATTTTATGTTTGCAGGGATGTGCACAAACATTGATTCGTTAGTGAACCAACCCTACCACCACAATAACACCAGTGATCACATTGTTAATAACAATCTTAACTCTCCATGCCTGGATCCCAGTTGGATAACAAGCCCAGAGATGTTTTGCTGCTGCAACATTCTTGTAGAGATGACTCATTACTTCCACATGAGCGCTGAGGCTGCAGGCAGCTAACAGAGCACATAGGGTGGAACAGATCCAAAACTATCAAAGCTTGAGATAAAATCTTGTTTCAGGCCATGTCAACCACAAAAAACTTGGAGGTAATTTTAAATTTGTGTGGTATTACTCATCTTGATGTAGTTTGATGAAGTACACTTAGTGGTATGGGTTTGTGATTCTCATGTGCCAGTGCTCAGACACACTGGGGACTGAATAGCAAGAAGATGCAGAAGAGACAATGAAATTACAGCCTCTGAGTGTTTGCTGTAGAGGCGAGGTCTGCAGCTGACCACAGTGCTGCAGGCTAGCTTCGTGCAACCCTGCAGGACAGCCCAGTTTTAATTACTGTTGGAAAACAGGTCTAATCATAGCCTTTTCTCATGACATTGCCTCCTGGTGTTGGGATGTAATGAGAGATAGCTGATGTCAGAACAGGTGTAGGAAGGTCCCTTATGCTTGATGGTGGGCACGCAGGGATAGGTTGGGTCTGCAGCCATCTCTGTGTTAAAAAAACTGACAATGAGCTCAAGTGTGAGGGGCATGGGCAGAGCAATGGCTTAGTTCAAGTCCATCCAAGTCAGATCAACCATATGGGTCTGTGCCCTCAGTCACAGGTTCTTCCATTATCCAGCATGATTTGCCTGCAATCTACAGAACATTGATAAATGCACATTCCTTAAAGTTCTTCTTGTCTTTTTGTCCTAACCAAGGCTAACTGTGCTTCTTGTGTACAAATGAACAGAACTGTATATCTGTCACAAAATGTGTATATGTCATAAAATGTGTATATGTCGTAAAATCAAGAGCCATGGCAGACAAAAAGTGAAACTTCACTTTTTCTGATAATGTGTCATATGGGTTAGATTTCAAGCTGCCTTACAGCCCTTTTGAAAGTAAAAGTAAGGCCTGCAGTAAATAATTCTATTACTACATTCAGCCCTGAACTACCAAGTATAATCTCCAATAATGCATGAACTGTACAAAACAATAACTTTTTCTCCAACAAGATAGTTTGATCCTTTACTAAGGTTTTTTCAGTGACCCTGAGCAAGTCCCTTAGAAGTCACTGCATTTGTGCACTGAGAACTGACTTCAATCTTCATAGCATTCTGACATGAACAACAAATGGAATTGTAGAATAGTTTGGGTTGGAAGAGACCTTAAAGACCATCTAGTTCCAACTCCTGCCATAGAAAGGGACACCTTCCACTATACCAGGTTGCTCAGAGCCCCATCCAGCCTGGCCTTGGACACTTCCAGGAATGGAGCATCCATAACTTCTCTGGGCAACCTGCACCAGTGACTCACCAACCTCTTAGTGAAGAATTTCATCCTTATAGCTTGTCTTTGCTTTCTTAAAAATATACACATGTATACAATGAGACAGACACACACACATAGGCTTCCGTGGAGTGCCCATATTAACTTGGATCAGGAAAAAAAAAAAATCCAAAAAGGTAGAAGGGCTTAGTTAGACATATCTTATTCTGTGAATTCTTGATCAAGAAGTCTGTCTGTGACAGGTAACTTACTGATGGATTTAACAAAAAAATTTCTTGTTAAATTCTAATGGCGTCATTTTCTTATGTAAGGGTGACAAAACAAATCAAACTATCCCTTTTTTTTTTTTTTTTCTCAGAAGCAAATTGAGTTTTCAGCATTGGAAATTAGCAAAAACCCCTCTGCAGTTGGGAACAAAGTGAGTTTGGCCTTGAATGTCTGGATCACTATAGGAAGTCACAGCACAGGTTTCCCAGCCACACTTTAGAGCTGAGCTGGGCTTTGAGGATGGTCCCTGCTTTTTCACACCTTCCCTGGTCTCTTCCTCTTGGTCTCAGAGTAATATGAGGAAAAATTAATTTCAAGGTCAACTGAGGGTTGATCTCTTCTTGAGCCCAGCCAAAAGGTGGTGTAGATGAAGCTTTATGTCTCCTGGTCTGCTTTATGCCTTGGTAGGTGTTTCTCAGCACACACAGGCAGAATCCCTACTCATGCACAACACATCCAAGACCCCAGGAAATGCAGCTGGTATTTTTGAAAGAATTGGCCAGTTTTACAGTGCAAACTGCTGGCTCTGGTGATGTCAGTGGGAATTTTGCCACCAACTTCAGCAAAGCCAAAATGTTACCCATTTTATTATAATGTGGATCTCAAATCCCACAGCAGAAGTGCTCTGGGCCATGTTCAGATGAAGGAATGGATTTTTTTCCCTGTTATTCTGGACCATGGTCTGCTCCTGGGCAGAATTTTCTCAATTTTAACAGACACCTAAGGGGGTTAGTGTTTGTTTAACACTTTCAGACTGTTTCAGATCTAGCTTATTATGCCAATAACTCTATATTGTGTGGAAGTGAATGGCAGCAATGCTTGGAAAGGGATAGATGCTCAGTGAGAAGACTAAAGAAGAGGCAGACCAGAGGTGGGGGGAAGCTGGAAAAGCTTGGCATGAAATAGGGGAGCCTGATTATGGGCAACAGAGGTTCAAAAGTAATTTAGCTAAGCAGATGACCGGGTGCCTAATTAGTTAATTATCCCACCATACCACTATCCCCCCCATTTGGAAAAAACCCTGTTACCATTCTCATGACCTTTAGGAAATGCACAAGATGCAAAGGATCAGCTGTTCCTTCATGACAGTCCTTTTAGCAAATTAGTGGGGAAAATTGTGCTTAGCAAATATTCATTAGGGCTTCATTTTCCATTAATCCAAAAGGAAATGTGGAGAGCCTGTGACTTCAATCATGCTGAGGCCCAGGAATTTTAATGAGCTTTAAATGGGCATCTGCCAGAATCCTGACTTCGCCGTACTTCTCCTGCCAGCCGGGGGGATGAGTAATGGGTAATAAAAGGTGGGAGCATCTAGGCTAACTCCTCTCCCTAACTGGAAAGGCAAAGTTGTAATTTGCTGTGTTATGACACTGTAATTATGCCCTGATGAAGAAAATGAGAGTATTAAAAAACCCTTTCCTTCCCCACACTGTGCCCCAGATGTAAAAAGGGGAAAGTTGACTGAGTCAGGTCACAGGGTTGTAGGCACATGATCTAGAGGAAAGGAGGAAACCCTCCTTCTCACTGACCTCTAACCCTTTTGGCAAAGGGCACACACTGTGTCCCCTTCATCTCGACCCTCTGAGTAAAAGCAGAGCTGGAGTTACCTGTCGAGGTCAGTGCAGAGCTGGGCAGCAGCTGGAAGTACCTTTAGAAATAAGACAATGGAAAAAACAATCCTTGTCTCCTCAAGCTATACAGTTTTCTGCTATTGAGCACTGCATAGGTTTTAAGTACATAATTTTTTCAACAAAATCTCTTGGACACACCTGCCCACTTTTGACAGTTGCTCAAGGACAGCATGCATAAAAATAAAAGTCAGGTTGAAAAGTTTCATTCTAGGCTATTTGACCAAAGGCAGGTTCACCCTCTTCTGCCCCAAAATAAAATTTCAACTGAACGTTTTCTGAGGGTCTCTACTTTAACAAAACTTCAAATTCCAACTAAAGACTCCTCTCTGGATGTTTTCAAAGCACCCCCTGAAATTGGTAAGGGTATGCATCACAGGATTGAGAGAAAAAAAAGCCAATCCCTCTTGTCTAGTAATGTGGATTTAAATCCATCTGTAATCTCTCCTGCAGAACCTCTAGAATGGAGGACATGGCCTAACAGTCCAGATCTTGGGGAGTCTTCAGGCTGAGTCAGGATGGGGGGATGAATGTAAAATTGTGCAAAACAAGATGAGCCTGTGGGTTTGTGCATATCTTTCTGCTTATTATCATCATCTGTGTGATGTTATTGTCATCACACAGATACAAGAAGAATAATGAAACCTCTGCATGCAGACACTGGGAAGAGGCAAGAATTATTGTGGGTCACCCAAAACAAGTGGGTTTAAACAAGATTATGAGGAACAAAGAAAAACTATGAATCATATTCTTACATACTTTGTTCTTACTCCTCCATTCTGTTCTTTCCATGGCCACATGTGCTGGTTCATTCCTCTCTCTCTAGAATTTATCCTGGTGTCCCAGGAAGGTTATTGAAGTTATTGTAGCCTCTAGGTGACTTTTTGAGTTCCTGGTCTTCTTTATTATTCCTATGAGAGTCTACAGGCTGCTTTCTAGATGTGACCACTCACCAGTCAGAGAGAGAAGATGCCAAAGTAAATCTCCACCATGTGCTTTTTCGTATCCTATTTCTCTTCATTCATGGGTCTTCTTTTTCTCTTGATAGGACCAGAGGGCTGTAACCTGTTTATCTACCATCTGCCCCAGGAGTTTGGGGATGCTGAGCTGATGCAGATGTTCCTGCCTTTCGGTAATGTCATCTCCTCGAAAGTGTTTGTGGATCGGGCGACAAACCAAAGTAAATGCTTTGGTGGGTAAAGATAACAAAACAATTAGATTCATCCAGGAAAGGGCTTTCTCTGAATACTTTACCTTTCAAACTGCTTTCTTTCTGCTTAAGCTTTATGATTTCTCTCAATTTACTCCTGTCAATACTTTTCCCCTTCCCTCTTTCTCTCCTGATTGTCTCATGCTCAGAGTTGTGTGCGCTGCCTTAGATGTGAGGGTTTGGCATCTCACCAGCAGCAAGGTGCTGCAGCTACTGGTGGGGGTTGGAAAAACATTCCCCCTTGTAAGAGGAGGTGGGAAGGGTACAGAAAAGACTGAAACACCTGGGGCAAAATTGAAGGGGCTGGGGACAGGTGAAATGTTGAGATCAACAGAGGGATCATGTGGCAGAAGGGAAACTTCTGTACTTAAGGAAAGGGACAAGCAGGTCATGGGGTTGAAGGGAACACAGAGCTGTGGGGGCAGCTTTCCAGTGGGTGTGATGCATTAGACTGCAAGAGGATAAGGGCCGAACATCAGCCAGAAACCTGGTCTTCTGGGAGGGGATGGCTGGTTGGTGGATCACATTCAGATATACTCTGAGACCACTGGACCTCGGGCAGCAGCCCAGCAGATGCAGATGGACCAAGGTAAACCTGTGCCTCAGCAGACAGACTGTGTTAAGAGGTTGGGTTTAAAAGCTGCACCCAGCTCACAGAACTCTGGCCTCATGGCTGGCTCAACCCCACCAGCTGGAGGAGGGGAAAAGCACAGCCTGAGCCCCGAGCAGAGACACCCTTAGCTGCACCCACAATGGGAGGGTTCAAGCAGCCAACAGCATGGGGTGGTGTGTAAATGGGGTCTCAGTGGGACACCAGCATATGCAAAGGAGTGGCTATTAAGGGTCCCTTCTGTCAGTGTGGCATCATGGGGAGCCTTCCACATTTGATCCCATCACACCTGGTGGACAGGAGACCTACCCCAGACACGTGCCCTCCACTGGGATATGTAATTTCTTATTCAAGGCCATCCTGTCCTCCTTGCAGATGCTCCCTGAGAAGTGCAACAGAACAAACTGCTGCTTTTCTTTTCCTGTTACTGCAGCTAATCTGGACTCTGTCTCTCAGGCAAACTTCCAGAGTTAAGACTCATTGGAGTTTTCATTTGATTTTAAAACCACTCTCAATCTCCACACTATGCTTTCCTTCCATGCTGCCTTCCCCTCTCTCCTCCTAAACAGCCTGCCTCCCAAATTTCTTGCTTTGTCATTTGCTAGCTATGGTGCGTGTCAGACAGTACATCAAGAGTTTTGTGCCTTTTCTCTATGCACAGTTCCTCCTGCCCACCCACAGAGGGACTGAACAGGTTATTTTCCCTTTGTTTGAAGGAACCCTGGCCCCTGATGAGAGGGACACAACCCTCCCCTTCACCAGGAGTCATTGGGTTGCTGCACTCTCCAGCACTAGAGGAATGAAGGACAAAGAATCTGGTGTGCAGAGGCAAATTCAAATTAGAACTCAAAACTATGAATTAGCCCAAATGAATCCAGAGCCACCTGCTTTTTAGAGCTTTAACCATAAAAAAATCTCATAACAAGATAAGCAGACCAGCACAACTTTAGATGACACTGAAACTGGTTGTCCAAGGAGATCCACAGATTAGAAATGGACCTTTGGCAGTGAAATTTTCATCAATTTTTAGAGGAATAATGTGCCTGGTTCTCCACATACTGACAAGAAAATGGAGAAATGAGGTGAGAGCCAAGCCCAGGAAGGGAAAATGCCTTTTGGACAGGTATTAGCCTTACCCCCACTCATTTCAAAGGCTCATGGCTCATGAAGACCTCACAAAGCTATGACACATACCCCGTTTATGGGCAGGGTTTAGAGGCTACTTGCAAGGTACTGTGAGATCAAGGTTGAGAGCTGAGCAGGAATTGAGGCATCTTAGCACAAATTTTTCTTAACATGTTTTGGGGAGAGACTAAACTTCAGCTTGTTGGATGAAGTGAATTCCAAAACTAATTGTGGGATATTGGAGCCTGAAATAGGAAGGTGCCCTTTGGAAGTGTCAACTCAGGGACAAAAGCAAGCAAAAGAAGGAATTAGAGATTGCTAGTGGACCCTAGTCACCTTATATGAGCTTCTGAGGCACAAATACCCGAGCCCAGCCAGTTTTGGGTCCCAGGTGTCAAGTTCCAGTTTTCTCTGGATTTAATTTATTTTCCCATAGAGCTGAGTGCCTGCTGTGACTGCTGCTCTCAGACAAATATGTTGACTGTGCTTCCACATCCACCACCTCCAGAAGGATAGAAATAGCAGACGTACAGGTAGCTAACTATCACAGGTATGTTACAGTGCCTTTGGAAACCTCCCACCCTGCTGACCTTCAGCTTTAAAGTAATGTAAAAATGTAAAGAGTATTACAGAAAATCAACTCTTTCATTTGTTTTGCTAAATTTACTGAAGCTGGCATTTTTGTTCAGGATGTAAATTTAAATAGAAAAATAAATTATTTTTTCCTAAAGGAAAAGAAGGGATTTTATTAACTTTAAAAGTAAAAAAATTCCTCTTTTCTGCTTAAACATTTCCCAAAACTCAACATGTAGGAACACAACATTTGCATTCTATTTCACTTTTTTTTTAGTGCAGCTAGAGTTCTCCAACTACTAGCCTGAGGGGACAATTCTGTCTGGCCCCAGAAAGATATTCCACTATTATATGACCTTTTAAAATATATCTGCTATGCAGATCCCAAATAAATTGCTGTAACAGAGTCTAGCCCCAGGTTGTCGAGAAATTGTTAAGAAGTCCTGCTTTAGACAAACTTTAAAAATTCTATGGAGAAAAATGTCACCATGTTTTTTCCATGGGAAGAACAGAAAAAGTGTATTTGTTGCTTTCGTCTCACTGTTGAACTACCTGTAAGCAGCTGGCATAAACTGAACATGTCAGTAGAGCAGCATGTCAAAATAGAATTTTGGAGGGCCACAAAGATGATCAGGGGGCTGGAGCACCATTCCTATGAAGACAGTCCAAGAGAATTGGGGCTGTTCAACCTGGAGAAGAGAAAGCCCCAGGGAAACCTTATAACACTTTCCAGTATTTAAAGTGGCTGCAAGAGAGCTGGAGATGGACTTTTTACAAAGCCATGTACAGATAGGATAAGAGGGAATGATTTTAAAATGAAAGAGGGGAGATATTGCTTAGCTATCAAGAAGAAATTCTTGACTTTGAGGGTGGTGAGGCTCTGGCATGGGTTGCCAAGAGAAGCTGTGGATGTTCCATCCCTGGAAGTGTCCAAGGCCGGGTTGGATGGGTCTGGGAGCCACCTGGGATAGTGGAAAGTATCCCTGCCCAGGGCAAGGGTGATTGGAACTTGATGGCATTTAATGTCCCGTCCAACCGAAACTATTCTGTGATTCTGTGATTCTCTGATTTTATTCCGTTTACTTGGCTCTGAATTCTTCCCTGCACTTTGGGCACAATTTTTTCTCCTTGGTCACTGGCAGGACAGTGTTGGGGCAATTACAGGAGTATTAGAAAGAAAATGAGATCAGACACAAGCCTTACTCCTGGTTTCTGGAGTCCGTGGCTGCAGAGAACGGCTAGTACCTGCACATGGTAAAGAAACCATGCCGTGGTCGGGAAGCCTTTGACATTCCCAGTTTAGAGGCCACTGCCTCCTGGCTGACAAGAAGCAGCAAGGAATGTTAGCTACAGCAAACACCAATATCAAATATAAAATGTGGATGTGCTCAGAGTATGTCTGTTGTTTTCCCTAGCAGGACTACCTGCTCTATTGTGTAAGACTGCCCAAGAAACAACCCTGACTCCTCACTGAAAAAAGTATTTCAGATGGGGGGGCCTCTTTACCAAGACTTTTCTTATGCTGCACACATCCAGGCTAGACCCAAATCCTTCATTTTTTCTTAAAATTTTTCAAACCTCTGGCTTTTATTTTCCCCCTGTCCATGTCCTAATGCAGCTGCAACATGGCCAAGTGCAGACCATTCTTCTCCTTCCCAGTCACCAACACCCTGTCTATCCCCATGGCCCGAGCCTCCATCACCCCAACCATATCTTCATCTTCTTGGGTTTCTCCTCAGGGACTGCTTTGTCCACATTCTTGTATTCAGACTCACTGGTTTCACCTTCACAGTTCACCATTCTGCCTTTCTCTCTCCTCTCTCACTGGCTTTTCACTCAATGACCAGCTGACACCTGCAGCCTCTCTCCACGCACTTCTTTTGCAGCCAGCATGTTTCTCCTACTGGGCCATGCTGTCTATCCCCAGCGAAATGGCAGGACCACAGGAGGAATCACTGTCTCACTCAGGGAAACATTAAACTTAGTCAGACACACCTTGAAGACAGTGACTCCCATTCTCACAGTGGGCTGGTCTAGGAAGTCTTGCACAGAGGTAAAGTATGCCACAGCCTGAATGTCAACATCTGCAGGAGCCTGGAGCTTGTCTCTGCACAAGGCAGAGTTTGCACTAGGTCTTTCACCTTCCCACTACCTGTTGTTATTCTGTGTTAACGTGCAAGTTCTTCTATGTGTAGGTGTGCAAAATGTCAGAGGACATGAATTATGTCTTTGTGCTAGTCTCGACGGTTCTGGTGATAATTCTTCTCTCAGTTCTGTAGACAGTTTAAATGTGAAGAGTTTGTGTACAAGGCTAAAAGCAAACTCCAGTAAAATGACACTATTAAGGCTGCTAAGGGAAGTAGGCAATGTGAGAAGAGCAGCTCCTCACCCTGCCCACACATGGCTAACTCTACCTCTGTCATAGGGTGACGCTACAACACAGCCCAGAACACTCACTGTTGTCTCATAAAGCACATTTTAAGACAAGGTAGTGAAATACAGAGAGAGACGTGTTCTATAAAAATGTTTTAACAGAGAAGAAAGAGAACAAGACAGGTTTGGGCAGTATTAATTAGAAAGATGTGTCAGAAATTAGAAAAACGTGAACATGGATGGAGAAGCAGGGGTCAAATGGTTATTCTAAGGTGTCAAATAAGATGTAGATAAATTAAAGCTGGAGGAATTGCTTTATTGGAACACTTGGATTGCTCCAGTCACCTCTTTCTGAGAGCAGTAAACACCCGGATCTGCCAACTTTTTGCATACCTTTGAGCAGCAGACACTGTCAGGCCAGTTCTGCTCCATGGCCCTGCTTTGTCTCCTACATGTCTCCTTAGCAGATGCCAGTTCCCCATACCCATTGGTGTCACAGCTTCAGTTTCTCCCCACGGGACAATGACTCCAGAAGTCTGTGAACAGCCTGTCTTAATTCCAGAGAGACGCTGTGGTTGCCCTTCACTCAGCTTGACATGCTCTGACACCCCAAGTGTAACCAACCATGAGTGCCAGATGTTTTTCTCCTTTTCTGTGCACTCCAAATGCACTTTCACATGGGTGGAATGTCCCACACCTTTTCAAAATGTCGCACATTAAACAAAGCAAGGAGCATTCTAACTTAAAAACTGAAAGGGCTTCTTAGGACTACAGGTTTATATGTCAGTCCTAATATCTTGATTCCTAGTACAACATGAACATTGATTTTCACTCCAGATTCCTGCAGGGCGTGCACTTCAAGGTTGCTAAAGGGCCACCTCATTTGGAAAAACATCCAGTCGTCTCTGAAGATGCCAAAATAGAGAAAATAACATCACTTGATGTGCGCCATAATAGTTAATTGTTTGCTATTAAACTATTCTATTCCCTACTAAACTCCACCTAGCTTATGAAAAGAAACTGGGGAGACAAAGGAGAGAGATTAAAAGTGAGAAAAGCAGTGAGGAATGAGAACTGAACAGAGGAGGGGGCAATGCTCAGGAGAAGGGCTGAGGGATGGATAGAGCTTGTATCCTGTTATTAAAAACATGCTGTGGCAGTTAAATGCTGCAGTGTCATGGCAAAAACAGTGGAGTGGGAGATGCAAGGCAGCAGGCAGGTCGTGATGATCTACAGAGTTTCAATCTGGAAGCTGAAATAGAAAGAAGAAAGATGCACCAAGAGACTAGGACACTGGCAAAGTTGTGCAGGGCCCTGGGACCAGGGGCATTGCATATTAGGTCTAAAGTGCATTGGCAGCACTCCATAAGACATAGGAGTGGAACAAGGGACCCAGAGGTACATTAGGAAAATATTGTTCAGCACCTGCTGACAATGTGCCTCCAATATGCCCTGCCAAATATGGCAGTTTCTCATTTAATAAAAAAAAGTAAAATAAAAAAAGGCCAACAACGCTCCTTGGGTTCATGCAGGGAAATGAGCAGATGCAGAAGTAAGGTGTTGTAAGGGATAGAAATTCCACTTGCATGTTCATACCCCATATGGATGATCAGGGGTCAACCTAGTTGTGCTGCTTGGGATCCCCTTCTTGCAGCAGTGCACTGTCTCCCTTGCACAGGACTTTAGGATTCATGGATGAGGAAAGTTATTTATCAGATCAAAGTTTTTGGGGGTTTCTTTTCTGATTGTTTTTCAGTGAACAGGAAATTCTCACCAGTTAGGTGAGACATGAGAAAGGAGTTGATACATGTAGCTCCGTTTGCTGCTGCTACCACTACTATGATTGTTTGATTTTTTTCACTTTTTACTATTAACCTGATTTCCAGTTTCCTAAGGAACATCTCTACCTGATCCTTTCTCCCTGTAGCCCATGGAATTGGGCTCTGTCCTTTATTTTGCGTGAGCTAGTGGCAAAACACTTTGTTTCAGGACCCCAGGAAACCTCAGTTTGTCATTCCCTTATGGCTACAGCCTACAGATCAAAGCTAAAAGAGCAATGGAAGAAGACATTCATTTGGGTGCCTGAGCTGAGACAAAACAGAACTGATTTTCCAGGCACATTAAGCATGCCTGACCCCTGATACGTTTTTGTTCAAATCAGCACTGGTTTGTTGCAGTCCTCCCCACTCTGAAGGACCTGGTACGGCCAGACAACCAAGGAGAAATTCATGAGGTGTCCAGCTTAGCTGGAAACTAATCCAAGGGGAGGAGGACACCCTTAGAGGGGTGCTTTGAGTTCCCAGAGGGAAGGGGTAAGAGGCATAGAAGTTTAATATTTGCTAGCTCCTCAGTATTATATTCCAAAGCAGGCAGGCTCTGAGACTTCAGAGACTGCAGAGTAAGGATGGAACTCTTCCAGCTGATAAGGAAAGAGTTGTGTGAGTAAGAAAGAGAAGGAGCTGTACATCAAACTCACTGTACAGCACCTCCAGCCATTGCAGTCGGTTGGGGGAGGCTTTAGGGGGAGGAGGAGGAGCGGGAGAAGTATTAGGGCTGTGAGCCACTATTCATTTACAAACTATAATTAATTTGATGTTTAGATTAATTTCTGATGCACTCTCAAAGGTGCACTGAAAGCATTTTTCCTTTATTATAATGTTGATTGCTTATTGGGGAGATAAATCTAACTGTCAGTTATGCACTGACTTACCAAAACTTTCAGACCAAGCAAGTATGTGTGCATAAGGAACAGCTGTTTGCAGTTCTCCAGTTAAAGGGACGGCTCTGTCTTTTCCCAATAACTCACATTAAAGAAAATCTATACATTGTACACAGGGATTTCTGCTTTCTTTTGTAGCTCAACTATTTATTAGACAAGAATACGTTAGCAGAATCTATCTTCTATTTATCTGCCTGTCCATGTGTCTATCACTATCCTATCCATCTCTCCCCACAAGTGATAAAGTCTATCCAGATTTATTTTTTTTGAAGTTATGGATATGTGTGTACATACCTACTCACATCCACACTTATGCAATCATTTTAAATGTTCTTACTCCTGGGGTAATTAGATGGAAGAACTCATTACTGCAGGGTCATTGTGGCTTCTTCTTTAGTGATGTTCAAAGTGGAAATGGTCACTATGTCACTGATAGAAATGACCAATGTTAAGAGTTAACACCAGAAGGAAAGCAAGAGAGTAAAGGAAAGAAGAAAAAAAAGAAAATAATGACCTTTTAAAATAGTTTAAAAGCTTAATATTCTGAGTTTCAAATCAGTCCATCAGTACAGTCCATCTTGTGTGCCTGCACAGTGTGCTATCTGCAGCCACCTCTTCTAAAAGCCTTTTGACAGTAGATAGAGTAGATGAAATTGAATTGTGTACAGCTGGTGCTACACGTGCCCCAAGGATTTTAGAGTTTCAATTGCAAATACCCCCATGTTTGGAAATGCCGGAGGAGGACTCTCATTTCAGCCAGAAGTTTCTGTTCAGAAGTCAGAAAAATGACCCCTCAAATGGGCAGGCCCATTTCTGAACTCAAAGTGATGGATTTGTGCAATGCAGACTTCTCACATCCTGCTCCTGTGAGGCTGCAGACCCACTACAGCGTTTTGTACACCCATGACGTCTGGGTTTATTTTTGCTTTTCCCAAGACCTATCTGATGCAAGGCAAATTCAAGCTGTAGAATGGATGAGTCCCTATCAGTCCATCCAATCACCCATCCCCTCATAGATCTGTCTTCAACTTCTTTATATCCATCCGTTGTCTCATCCACTGCATAGGTCTGCTCTTCAGCATCTTGAAGGCTGTTGGCTAGCTAGTTACTGAGCAGCTGTTCAACAGATCCTCACATCTCTGTGCTTGGCCCCAAGCCTTCCTTCCACACAATATTCAAACCCTGCCATGAATAGGAATTTATTTTTATTTCTTCATCTGTTTTCCTAAGATCTTTCCCAGCAGAGCATTTGAGAGGTTCACAGAGTTAAGTAACAGCATTTTGATAGTGCTCATGGTGTCTTCATTTCACTAAGGGGATGATGAGGCAGAGAAAGATATCCAAAACCATTTATTGATCTTGGATCCCTAATCTGAAGTGCCACAAGCCTGATCAGTCTGTTTGCTTGTTTTCTCTGAGAATTTAGCACAATGCAGGGCATGCTATGTTTTTGTTTATTTCAGATGCAGGTACAGGCCGTAGCCTTCCTGCCAGTGAAATCTCAGGTCATGCACCAAGGAAAGGGGAACACACAGTAAAGCTTCATCTTCACTGGCGAACTAAAGGGCCTCACATATCTGCTCAAACACTGTGCCACAATTATACTTAAATTTTTAACCCTGGTGTGCCACTGTCTCAATTTGGGCCATGAGAATTAAGTCGCAGATGGACATTGCTTAGGCATGTCTCAGCCATGACAAGGGACAGAGACACCCTCTTGTGAGAGATAAGAGAGTTTAGCAATATAGATTCCAGCCATTGTGTGTACCGCTGGCACTCAGAACCGTTTCTATTTTATTTAATAGTAAAAAAACAACATAGAGATCTTACTAAAGGAATTTTGTGATACATTTTATACTTAGGATAACTGGGATGTCAACGCAGAAATAGGGACAAATTCCAGCTCTCCAAGGCAACATCTGGCTGTACAACTACAAAACCATCCTTTCCCTGCTTTATTTACTGTCTACATTCCAACACTTGCAATAACAAGTCTGATACATTGCCATTTTCCTTGCCCTGTTATGTTATTCATTCTCAACAGTAATTAAAACAAGGATGCCATGAAAGAGAAAAATACAGAAATGTGTGGTTAGAAGCAATGCCTTTATGCATATACAAAGCAATACAGAATTAAAATTTTATAGGTAACATAATTTCTTGCATTTCTAACTCGAGTGCTTCATTTTGCAACCTTATCATTGTTTCAATGTATGGTTGCATGTGATATCTTCCCTTTTCAAGTAAACAAACCAAAATCCAAAAATCCCCAGATAAGATTAGCATTGTCAAATAGTATATATTGACATATTCAAAAGCTGTCATCAGGGTAACAACTTGCAGATCCCCATAAAAATAGGTGCATCATTCTTAAGTATTTCTGGTTTCATCTATCTCAAATTCCCAAAAACAATTCACCATGAGCTCCACTCTCCCCAGTGTTGATCTGTCATATCACATATGTATAAGGATGCACATTATATACGTATTAGATAACATGTGCTTAGGTATGTACATTATACATGTACTGGACATATATTTCTTCAATAGCAAATATAAAAACTTGCAGACACAACTTATTGAAAACAATGATAATTGCTGAACAAATTATTTGAATTTTGGCAACCTACTCCAATGCTTGCTGGCCTTCAAGGTGAAAAGTTTTTCCTTGTATTCATTGTGCACCTCTGTTGTTTCAATTTATGTCTCTGTCTCTCATTCTTCCACCATGAACCACTATAAATCATATCTCACCTTAGAAGGGACCCATAAGAATCATGGAGTCCAAGTCTCTGCTCCTCCCAGAACTATGTAAAACTAATCCATACGATTAACAGCAATGTCCAGATGCTCTGTGAACTCTGACAGGCAACATATTTTCTCCCTTTTTGACAATATGACCTAAAAATCTGATTGTGTTCTGACCACCTGAAGGTGAAATTACATGATTCATCTAAAGATAGGTCTCTACTGACCCTTTAAAATCCTTCTCTAGAAGGGTTTCAAGAGAATGTAAAACCTTTATCCCAGTCATTGTGCATCTTTTGACATGGCTGAACAGGTTCCAGTAGGATTATCTGCTTACTGGACTTTTAAAAAAACTTATGGGAGAAGAAATTTTGCTATTGGGTTTTTGAATTCAATGCAAAAGACACTCATTTTTTTTAGGGGTGATTCATTTTTACCCCATCATTTCAAATTAAAATCCCTCTCCAAATTAACAATAAACACCATGTCTTTTTTGAATCTTTAATTTTTCTATTCAAAGGCATTTTCATATACATTTTCAAGCAATATTTCTACTCCTCTTATTTCAATAATTAAAACACAAGCTTATTTTCCCATCTCCTACCGAAGGGTGGATGAAGAGCTCAGATGGGTCATTTGCAGACGCCCAAGAGCCAGTACTAGATCAAAATTTAATCAATCTGTGATATGATTCAGGTCCCACAGACTGAATGTAACTCTTCTAAGGAACTGCAGACTGTTCTTCACTGAGATCTCCAAGATTCAGGATACTCCTTTGAAGGCCACTAATGGTGGATGTTCTGCTGGCAGACCCACAGGAATTATCAGCATCTATGCTATAATATGATAATGTCTCATTCCCTCATGTTGTTGATAAAAGAAACCAGACATCAATTCCTTGTCCATTGGGGATAGTTGAAAATATGGAAGCCTTACAATGAAAGTGAAAGGACCACAGATGTGATAGCTGTTTGGATCTGGAAGAGATGTTATCTCCCAGCTTAAAGCATATCTGTACAACTCTACTTTCTCCTCTTTCTACCCTGCATAAGTCAGTGCCAGTTCACAACCTCCTGGTACAGATATTAAGAGATTTTCTCTTTCCCTGTTCTTTCACAATGACTCACTGCATATGAGGAGGTTTGTTTTTCTGTTGAGTTCACTTCTAGTTTGGTTAGCTGTTTTTCACACACTCGCCTCCATAGAAAGTAAAATATTCCTTTGAAAATCAGGGCCAAAAACTGTTCATCACCAGTTCTGGCTTCTGAACAGAAACTTCCAGACTGTCACACAAGAGAAGCTTCAGTCCTTTCTCCATCTGTTAGGTTGCCCCAAACTACCCAGAATGAGATATCAGGTGACCAGCAACCTGAAGGGGAGGGGTGTGTAGTTGTCCACCTAAGTAATGGTCAGCAAGAGCAAGATGGGGAGATTCTCTGCATTGCTACACCACAAATGATTGTATGTCAGAGACTCCCTGGGACATGAGAGAACTGCTAAAAAGTAGTACCCAGTACAGTTCACCATGCACATTTCTTTCAGGATTTCCTGTTTTGCTGGGTATTTTGTTTTTAGGGGTTTTGTTTTTTCTCTTGATTATCCCAGGATGGAATTTCCTTCCCCACCATGAAATATTTTCAGAAAGAATGTCACTTCTGATAATGCTTGTCTCTTACAGACCGAAAAAAGATGACTGGTGTTTTCAGTAGTTGCATTGTTCATACATGGCTTCTTTATCAAAAACCCACAAATGGAGAAGGATCCAAGAGAGAATCTGGGAGCAAAGAAATTAGATTAAAATGAGAAATGGATTATGACATGGCTAGTGGGGACTTTAGTAATTGTTTTCATCATTCTTTATATTGGAGACTTCAACAAAACAAATGTAAAAATAGCCTGCATTTTGATTCAGTAACACTCTCAGTGCATCCTTAACTGAGCATCTACTTAGAACCTGTGTAAAACCTACATTGTACTCATTCTTTTTTTCTGGTTTCACATTGGAGAAGAACAAGTCTCTTCAAAATTCACCGGCTTTTTTCAACCATGTACGTTCTTCATAAGCCTTATATTGACACATCATGCCATAAAATGTTTTCAGGGAAGGCTTAGAACACAAGACGAGTTCCATCCGTTTCTAAAAGCTGTTAAAAAAATGCTTCAGTCCTACCCATCATTCAAAAAGAGAACAAGTACTATTTACTCATCTATGGGTAATTCATCACTGGCTCTTTGTTCCTTGTGAGGAAGATCATCACTGGGCGGGAACATCATGTTTTTTAAAGAAGAACCACAATGTTTTTTGTCCACAGAAGACATGCATGTATACTGGTCCAATATGTGATTCATGGAGTCTCCAAAGAACAGCTGAAGCCTAAACCCTTCACTTTTTTCATCAACTCACTGGATGGCTTCAACTCCTACTTATAAGAATGGGTAGAACCACATTCCATAGAATCAGACAAGCAATTGCTCATCCTTTAGATAAGGTTTGTTTACAGAAAAAGAGAAGTTCTAATCTTAGCTCCATTCTTGTGATGACAGATCTGTTGTGGTTTTCTATATCAAATTTTTACTTCATCTTTTTAAAAAAAAGTTGATCCTCATCATGTGCCCAGATGCATATATGAGCCAAAATGTTAGATCACAAAATCATAGAATGGTTCAGGTTGGAAGGGATATTGAAGATCATTCAGTTCCAACCCTCCTGCCATGGACAGGGACACCCCCCACTAGGCCAGGTTGCTCAGAGCACCATCCAACCTGGACTTGAACACTGCCAGGGATGTGACATCCACGACTTCTCTGGACAACCTATTCTAGGCCCTCACCCCCCTCACAGTAAAAAATTACTTTCATATACCTAATCTAAATTTTGTCTCTTTTAGTTTGAACTCAAATCAGATCTGACCATGCAGTAGTATAAATTGTCAAAATCCTATCTAATCTTGAATCTTAACGTTGTGCTTTCAATGTGAGTCATGATGACAATTTTTCTAGGAAAAACGTCTAAACTCTACATAGGCTGAGAAAGAGATGATTTGTAGGTGAAAAAGTCCTTCTTGGTTTCAAGGACCATTTTCAGAGGTAGCATCTTTAGCCTTCTCCTTTCTTTGGAGGAGACACTGATTCTTCTACTTGGATAGTAACAGGGACCAACTTCTGTGCACACTCCAGCTCACACTGATGCTATGTGGAGAGGTAGTTGCATGCACAGGAAGACAGAAAGGAGATATAAGGAACATACTTGTGTATTTCAAGCTACCTTCTGCACTGGGTGTTCTGACCTTTAGAGAAAGTTAATCATGCCATCTACTTTCACTCTTCATTTAATCTCTCCTTCCCATCTGTTCAGTTTCTCTCAGCTGGAATCAAGATGAAGAACAAGTACCAGTCAGCCCTCTCACTGGTCTGCAGCCCACACTTTGGGGCCATATATTAAAGGGCATTAACATCAATTGTCATCTCTATCATAAGTGTTACCTCAAACCATCCCAGATTAGTAGGCAAGAACTGATTTTCTGAATATCTGAAATGCAAAATGAACAACAGACAGACAGACAGGTATGCAGAATCGCAAGGGACTGTTCTGATCCTTTGGACTGAACTCTGAAATAACGTGCCAGATGCCTCAGCTCATGTGACAGGTTAAAACCTTCTGCTTGAGTCATAGCATCCCTTTAAGAAAATCTCTTAATCAAGATTTCATGTGATAGGTGCTCCATCCCTATTGCTGAACAAGATGTTTCCAAAATAGTTAATTACCTTCACTATTTAAAAAATGCAGACCTAGTGTCTTATTTCCATTTTAAATTTGTTAAATGCCTGCTTCCATCTAGAAGAAATCAGTGATCTCTTCTTTTTTCTCCATTCTAAAAGAACCCCATGTTTTAGTAGATATTATTTATTGGCTATCGCCAGAAGTATGTTTAACCTTCTCTTCAGTAAGTTGTGGCCACTCTCATTACTCTTTCAGACATATAATTATTCTTCTATTTCTAAATAAATATTAAAACGTACATATTTTGTAGAGCAATCACTAGAATTAATTCCAGTAAGGATTTTTTCTGAGCTATACTCAAAGGTAACATTACCTTGCTACTTCTAGAGGAATTTAGCAGAGGTTAACTTCATACCAAGACTGTCCTAAGACTTTGAGAATTTCAACACAACCCTGAGAGCTCAAATCATTGCCCATTATTATGACACCCATCTTCTGAGGAACCACTGTTTTCTAATGAGGATTTCCTCTTTTTCTGAGTGACCCACTTGCTTTTTCCTGCAGATACTAAATTTTGCATTTAATTGGATTAAACTGAACACCTTTTAACAGAGTCCAGCCTACACAGTGACTCAGGTCACTTACGTCTGTCATTATTTCACCATTTTTCTATGATTGGCCAATTTTACCAGTAATTACTTCAAATGTCTTCCGGGTAATGTTAGAGAAATTGAATAGCACAGAGATTTCAGCACACTGCTGAAGGAGCATACCAGAATCTCCACAATTTTTTTTTTCTCACAATTGACAGGTTTTTTGGTGGTCTCATTTCTGGGCTGATTTCATTTTCTGTAAAGAAGGGCTCTCTCAAATGCTCCAGCAAAGTTTAAATATACTTTATGATAACTTACTTCATTCACTGAACTTGCAATTTCATTCAATCAGTTTCATTTGATAGATGCTATGTTCCATGATGATTGGTACTAATTGAATATCTTTAAATTCTTTGTCATATTATCTCATATCAAAATTCTTATAATTCTTCTGAGATTTATGAAAGTTTAACTAAGTTTATCAGGTCACCTACTTTACATCCTTAAAAATTAATATTAGAATTTTTTTTCCTGGAACACTTTGAAGGTTTTCTAATATTCCATAAATTTCTAAAATGGACATTAGTGGTTCAGCAAATTTCTGAGCCAATTCTTCGAATATTCTGAGTTTCCAATTATCTCATCCTGCAGATGGGAAATATTTAATAGTAGTTGTTTAGCACAGTCGTCAGTTACTGACTGTTCATACATTAAAAAAATAAATGGGTGGATGGAATGGATAGCTGGGTAGACAGATCTCTCTTGGACTTGATTAAACAGCAGTGGAAGGTTAAATAATCCAAAAAGTCATCCAACCCTATTAGACACTGGAAAACAGCTGAAATGCTATGCCCTTGATCTGCTGATGTACTCCTTTATTGAGTATTCCAGTACCCATAAATCACCTTACAATACAATACCTTCCAATGCACACATACATTATAGAGCTACTTACATACAGATTGTATCCTGAAATTCTTTACAGCACTAAAAAATTGCGCGACAGCAGCTAGTACATTGTGTAAAGAACACAGCAAGGTAAAGACCTTGCAAGGCAATTAAAGCAAAACCTCCTTTCTCTGATAAGACTAATAAACACAGAGAAAAAAAAGAAACTGAGCAGTTGTAGGAATGAAATGGGCTGAAGTAGCAGGCAGAGGAGTAGGTGGCCAGGTCCCGATGAGGTAGAAGGACAGGAGCTCCTCCCCAACACCCTTCCCCCAGGTAGACTCCTGTATTGTGCACTCTCTTATTGCTCCTTCACAGCAAAAAATGCCTCCCTAAAGTTCCTAGATCTCACCCTTCACTGGTCAGTAACAAAAGCAAGGAAGCCATGCGCTAAGGGGACAGTTATATTAATAACCCATTACATCAGTAACTAATTCATTAATTATTTACTCAGATTCTTGGGGGAAGGACAGGAAAACAAGGTCTCTGGTCTAATCAATTACCGGTACTTTCCGCAGTTTCCTCCATTTTACTATTTTCAGACACATGGTGGGATTATTGTGGCTGTCCTGTGTAGGGCCATGGGCTGGACTCAATGATCATTGTGGGTCCTTTCCAACTGAGGATATTCTAGGAATCCATGGTTCTAGTCTGTCATCTAGCTCCCTTCTTCTCTCCTGAGTAGAAGCACTTTGGACACAAAGGAAGCAAAAGGCATGGACTTCTCCTGTGCTAATGCCTAGGCCATGTGCATCGCATTTCTTCTCTTTCTCTTCCACAGGCTGAGAGCAGATCCTTGCTCTTCTGTTATTCTCATTTCCCTCTAGTAAAATGAATATGGGTTGAATGTCAACAGGAAAAGTTCAGAGATGCTCTCCTTAGTTAGTGACTTTCAAAACTGAAGGAACCAAAATAATCAAGAAAGATGCCTCTTGGCAGTCAGACTCTGATGGCCAGAACCAGTAAAAATAATCTCTGGCTTAAAGAGAGATAATAAGCAGCAATGTCTAGTTTCTGTTGCAATTGCAAAGTGCCCCTCTGACATGACAGCAAGTATCTGAAACACAGATAAAAATACTCTTCTTAGTTTTAAGAGAAGTTTAATATTTGATTCTTTGAGGTCCCTCTTTTCTTTTCCATTGCCTGAAGTCAGCCTAGTTACATGAGTGGACCTGCTGTAGGACCATCTGCTCCCAGTTCAGGAGTCTGGATGAAAAGTTTGTATCTGGACCTAATTTGTGGTCTTGACTCCCAATTTAAGAGAAGCTCACTACAGTTACCAAGCACTGGGCTCCATCCAGAGGAAAGCTCCTGCCCAAGAAAGACAAGTTATTCCAACCTGGTAGTAGATCACCAAGAGACTTTTACACATTAACCACTAATTTGCCTTACTGGATGCAAAGAGAAACAGAAGACTCAGAAGGACCAATTAAGGATCCATGGAAACATAATGATGTGCTCATCCAGGACTGCACTTGGTGCACAGACTAATTCACGGACATGTAGAGACAACACGCACTGTGAACAAAAAATTTACTGATGCAAAAATGTCTTCAAATGTACTCTGAGATTGATTGTGAGTTCCCTTCTTTATCATCCCTGCTGATTAAAACAGAAAAACAGCCCTGAACTAGTATCTGTTACATAAAGGCATTGGTGATCAGGCTGATCATATCATGAGAAAGACATAAAGCTCCCTCTGCACTCCATACCACCAGAACTTTCTGTGGAAGAATGACGCAGAAAATAAAGCAATGCCAGTATGCTAGCCCAGTTTCTGCCTGCTAATAGTTTATACAGTCCTGCAGGAAAAGAGAAGGGCAGAAGAAGTAGTGGATTCAAACAGCAGTACCTTTCCTGGAAGATTCCGTGCAGAATCGGAAAGATTAGATGCCCTCGGTTGCTGTCCTAGCATCTTTCTCCATTCTTTGCTCCTTTTGATAAATCATTTATTAGAACAGGCTTTTTACATAATCTGGGTGGGGGGGGAGTCAAAAATGTAAAAACACCAACATCCCCCCATAAACTAGATTTATCACAAAATGCTGTCCTCCTACCAACCGTCTTCAGACCAGAACATATATTTCTCTGATTATTAATTAACTGATGCACAGAAAGAGCTTCAAGCCTTTTAACCTCTCCCTTTCTCTTTTGTCCTTCAAGCATGTAGATGACAATGCAAGGGTGGTATTCAAAACACGGGTAGCAACTGTAGTACTGCCTTCATACTTAGAGCCTATGGTATAAACATTAAAGCCTTTGAGGAAGCAAGTATTTAAGTTATTTTCCCAGTACATACACCCTGTTCCTAGTCACACATGTTTAAATCTGTCATAGCACCGTTAACTCTGCTGACATAGAGGAGAGGAAACAAAGATGGCTAGCTGACAATAGTGTATGTAACAACAACAATAAAAGTCAAATCTGACAGAAGGTATTTGACCTGAGAAGAGAAAGGAATATACTGTTGTTAGCCCAACATGCCTGTCTATCTGCCTATCCTTTATCCACTGTAACATTTCAAATCTCAGGATAAGCTATAGCTTTTCTTTTCTTTGCAGTTCATCCAAACACCTTCAACAGTATAAAACACAACTACACATAAATAACAGGAAGGGGAAGAGCTGAATGCACCAGCAACTTCTGAGCGTATCAAGGCGCCTGAAAACTAAAACAGTGATATTAAGTTAGAGTAATTAACCGCTCTGTCCCTAGAATGTGCTCACAAGGAAAGTGCACAGTTCTCTTTCTCCTTTTCCCAGCCCCCAGCCTTCTCTTCTCCTTTTCCCAGCCCCCAGCCTTTCCCTTCTCCTTCTCTTTTCCCAGCCCCCAGCCCCAGTTCCTCTACCTTCGGCATTCAGCCACTGGAGATTTTTGTATTACATCAGTGAATATCAGAACAACTAAGGAGAAAAAATCTGGTCCAAATCTGTAGGCAACTAATATCAAAATCAGAGTACAACTCCCAGCTTCATTATCTGGTCTAAATGAAATATAGTGAGCAAATGCACTTCTGATCTCTCTTATTAGTCCCATTTGTTAAAATGCTGTATTATTTACAGCTTTGTACAGAATGAGGAAATGGACTTAGAATTCCATCTCAAAAGCAAAGTGGTGATAAAAACTAGTATAGCTTTGTGGGCGTATCTCACAGCAAGGTTCTTGCAGAGATACAACTATATTAGCACCCGAGCTCAAGGGGCTTATCATTCCCTCAAAGGTCTGGTCTTGGCAAAAGTAGGGAAAGAATAATCTTCTGTCATAGTGGGCAGCATTTCTGGAGGGGGTTTCATGCATTGAACTTTGAATTAGCAATTAGCACCACCTTTGGGAGTGACTCATTCAGGCACTAGAGAGTGAATATCTTACCCTGAGATGTCACTCCTAACTATGGAACCAGGTAGGTCCTACAACAAAGTTGCCTTAATTTAAGCTGGGTGCTTGCCTTCATTGCAGCCAGCACTGGTCCTTTGACGCATCTGAGCACAGCTAAGGGTGTCTTGATAGAAGAGAGAAATCCTGCCCTACACTCCATTGACTGCATTGGCCAGACCTCCACTGATAATTGTATGGTCCGAAGGTGTTTTGTTCACAAATGGATAAACGTGCAGGCACAATCTAATGTGTACATTTAGTCAGTAGGAGGGACATTCCAACAGGACTGGCTACAAAAGCAGAAATCAAAGTTCCCAGGCAAGATATGTTCTCTAAAGGCATGAGCTAAGCAACCACCCAGCTGCAGACAACTCAGCTTTGATATTGGATTGCTCTGTACATATTAGTAAAGTACACATACCTGGCACTCCTCCCTAGCACAGGGGACAGCTGGCACAAAATTGGCACACCCAAATTATTATATTTTCTCACTTTGCAGAACATCATGGCTGCATCCACATTAAGTACTGAAAACAGCCTCTGATCTATGCTAGTACTTAGACTTCGTCCAGGAATTGTTTGGTGTTAAACACAAATTTAAAAAAAATCAGCAGTACAGATTATTAGGTTCCAGTTTCTCTGAACTTCCCTGGCACACCTTTAGTCTATTGACTCAGATGTAGCTGATGTGTGTTGGCTAGGAATATTAGCAATCCAGATGTGATTTTAAAAAGAAATGGCTTTCACTACATCCTGTAGTCAAAGATGTGAGGTATCTAGACAGCATATTTAAAGTTGAAGCTCAAATAAGGCAACCCCAAGGGAGTTTCCAGCAGTACTTTAAATATGAATGAACATGGGTGAAATAAGGAAGTGTTTAGTTTATTTCTTTGCAGAGTTCAAACCATAGGACTTTGTAGGATGGTTACTCAACTAGTCAAATGTAAACTGGTAAAATCACCAGGTACATACTGGTAAAAAGTGATTGCAAGAGCAGATCCATTGCTATTTAATAATACCACAGCTCATTACTCACCACAGCTCTCCAGTTTTCTCCCTAGAAACTGATGATTGATGTGAGGCTTGAAAGTGCTTTCTGTCTGTACCTCTTCAGAGCTGCAGTGTTGGTACCTCCTCATCCAGGGGGCTGGCAGAAAAACTGCATGAACAGCCAGTGGCTTGGAGCCTTGGCTTCAAGAGGGGAGGACAAACCCTTTTAAAACCCAATGTGCCATACTCAGTAAACCTGTTGTCTCACTTGAAGGCTAAGACCATAGGTTTTATGACCTGTCATGAAGTTACATTATTAGCCAAGGTCACGGAGCACAGCTTTAATGAAGGAGTGAGAAGTTGTCCTTGCATGCATGGCTCTGTGTCCTTTTCAAATGCAAGCCACTCTGTGTCACCTGTGAGACTTGCTTCCAAGGAGGAACCAGACCAGGAAGGAGGAGCTGCTGAATGCATCCACAACAAAGCCCAGGGCTGTAAGCCAGGCCTGATGCTGCTGTCGGGAGCAGGTGTATACCTGGCAGCAAACACTCAGCATTATTTTTTGAGGGGCTCGCAAAAACCATCGCTTAATTTCAGCCTGTCTGCTGAGCGACACTAGGCTCCTAGATTGATTTGTGCTGCCAGAACCTTGCAGGGGTGGGTAAACAGATGGCTTTGTCTGGAGTGCAGGCTGGTCCAGGCTAGTCTTACCCAAGGTTTGTGCTCAGAAATGTTGTTGGCACACAGGGATATTTCCGGCAAAAGCAGTAGAGTCAATGCTGGTACAATGTGATGGCCCCCTGCCTCACTAATACCTCAGGCCTGTGGTCGCTTCAGCTACCGCCATATACAGTCTGGGCAAATGAGGCCTTTTTTTGGATCTGACATTAAAAAACTATATATAAAAATAAACACACAGTAAAAGACCCTTCGCAAAGCTGAAAGCATTGCATCATGTGTGATTCTGACCTGTCTTGTCTCACCAGACTGTCAGAGACCAAGAGTTCCACTGAGACAAAGAATGTCTTAGGTGGCCCACACATACAATATTCAGTCACTGTAGTTGTTTCTAGTGCTGAATGTGCTCCATGGTTTATTGGATGCTTTGTTGGCAAAGTATGAAACTACACAGGGAAACCATGTTAGGGAAGCACTAGTGTTCATTTCTCGATGGCAGAGTCAACACGAAGGCTGCAGAAATTGCCAATTATTAAGGCTCTTTATATTGCTTGTCTGGCCAACAATCAAACTATTCACGCCAACTAATACTATAATGGAGAATTTATTAATTCATGTTTTACCTAATTGCCAAAAAAAGGAAGTAGCTGTAGGTGTATCAGGTTCCCCTCATCATTAATACTGGAAGGCAAAGAAAAGGTTATGCTGTCAAGTTAAGGAAGGTGTAGAGGTTTACCCCAGTATTGACAGAGGGAGATACAGTAAGACAGAGTGCCTTGAGAACCATGCATTACATTCACTGACTCCCGGTTCAAAGGTGACCAAAATCTTGTGTGTGCTGCTTCTGTGGCACCAACATTTGGATCCCTGCGCTCCACAGAGTTTAGTGTTCAAACTGGCACTCAGACCAGGCACTGTGTCCTGGGACACTGATCTGTAACAACCCCTCCTATCCTTTGTCCCACATTGGCAACCATCCTCTCCTC
>VZRZ01008135.1:427140-446821 GCA_013398175.1 Climacteris rufus | reverse complement strand
CCCGCCCACCCTCTTATCCGCTCACTTCCTCCCTCTCAGTGCCCTCACCCCGTTCCCCATGTTCATTCTCAGTGGTCGTTGCATGTACTTGCCTTGGCAGCCTTCAGCTCATTAAGCCCCCTGCCTTGCCTCATGTTTTGACAGGTTTTGTGAGTTTTGACAATCCTGCCAGTGCCCAAGCTGCTATCCAGGCCATGAATGGATTCCAGATTGGCATGAAGAGGCTGAAGGTGCAGCTGAAGAGGCCAAAGGATGCTAATCGTCCCTACTGAAGGGTTGTGGGAACCACTGGATACAAAGCACTAGCACAGGTAACTGCATGGGGAAGAGGGTGTCAGCTACACTTGTAGTATCTCTCTGTGTTGTAGAACCTCAAGAAGATCCAGCTCTATGACTCTCTATCTTCTGCCTTTTTGACTCTTGCTAGAGCCACTCTGCACAGACACGCACTCACACATAAACTAGGAACTGTTTGTGTGTGTGTCTCTTTAGAAAAAGAGGTGGAAGGATGCTTATCAAGGGATGAGCCAAGTTTCTCATTCCAGGGGCATCCTGCATCTCTAGAAAATGTTTCTGGTCACTAGAGGAGAGTCAGCAGCTATCCTGATTCTCCTTGCTCAGTCAAAGAAAACATTTCTGGTGGCTGAAGAAAATCTGCAATTAAGAGGTGGGACTGGGCTGCAGTTTAATCCCAGGTGACTGGACTGGGACAGTGTCTGTCTCAATAGCTCTGTGTTGCAAACGTTTCAAAGCATTCTTCATTCTTCATGCGGTACAGTCTGTATCCAATTTCATCCCAGCATAATAACTGAATGTAAATATATCTCCCTGACAACCAAATAACCCCTAATTTATTTCTTCACAAATCCAAGAAATTAATAGAAGTTTCCATGTTCACTTCTTGCTCAGTTGTTTTAAACTTCTGTGTGTAGATACAAACCCACCAAAGCCAAGGAAGCTTAGCTGGAGTGAGGACCTGAGGTCTTATTGTTAGACTCATGTGCCATGTGTTGCTGGAAAGAAGCCACCTGGACGTTCCAAGGGAACTTCTAATACATGTAACAGCATCAAAAATATTAGAAGCAGCAGCTTGTTCCATTGGAAGCCAAACATATCACCAATAACAAAAATGGAGATATTTCCAAAAATGGAAATATTTTCCACCACTGGCTGGCTCTTCTATTAGGTAATTCTTTGAGAAACAGAAATATAAACCCCTATGTGTTTGTTTACAGAGACAAGAAGTCTCCCTATTGTTAAAACTGTTCCACACCAGAGATTCTCCAATAAACTCAACACCTAGGGAGGCCCTAAGCAATTTGTCCTACTGAATTAGTGATAAAGAGGATCATTGTGGGTCCTTTCTATGTCATTTTAGCTGTAATGCCTAAGATTCTGTGATTTTTATTCAGGCCTCTTTTAACTCATCCAAGACAGGCAGGAAATCCCTATCTTAAGCTTTCGCAAATAACAACAGAGTGTTTTAATTTTTCATTGGTATCTCTAATATCTTTGAAAAATGTCTTTTTCCAGTCTTCAGAGCAGCATCCTTTCCAGTGAGAACTAAGGAATGGGATCAAAATGTCCTTGAAAGGGGTGCTGCACTGAAGACAACATAAAGGAGATTAGAAACCTTTCAATAAACATATTAGGTGTATGTGCAAAAGCAGCCTCCATAGTTTAGAATCTCCTTGATATGTGACTATATGAAGATAACTGTCAAAGCATGTCCCCCCTTCAAATACCTCTTTTCTTTTCCTTGCTTATGAAAAGGCCTCTTGGAAGCTTGAAACCTAAATATGTTGCCATATCCAAATGCTTTTTGCTTCATCACACTGGCTTTTTTCTGCAGGCTTTGCTGGGGGGGAGCAGGGCGTGCATGCATGCAGTTGTGTCAAAGCAGGGTCTGCCTTGGTCAGGGAGGTTTTCAGTGACACCCACTAAGGGATCAAGGAACACAAAAGTCTCTCTAGTCAGGCACCAAGCAATAGCTTCATATCACAGCATAGCTGAGGATGCTCACTGAGGATGTGTTTCTTTCCTGTAGTGGTGTAAGAAGATAAAAGGCTGTGGATATCTGTGTTGTGAAAGATTCACCACTATAAGTCTACAGTGGTTTTTATTACTGTGGATCATTATGAAGTGCTTTGAGGTCTCAGCTTGTTTCCTGCAAAAAGATTACTTCCTAGTAGGATTAAGATTTGTTGTTTGGGTATTTTTTCCCCAGTAAATTTTATAAAAGGGAATCAGCAGGTAAAATGATAATAAAATTCCATATGTCTTCCTTTTCTTTCCTTTCCCTTGCTTCTCTGAAGCTGAACAGTCTTGAAGTGTTGCCTGTAGATAGGAAGTCCTTTAGCCTTCCTGAATTTTACTTTGGTTTTAAAGCTCTGCTATCCATTAATAATTCAGTTGTTACCACCAGATCACTTCAACCCTCAGCTAGAGGAGCCTTGTTTGGAAACCCTATCAAAATGTGTCTCAGAGGTCCTTATTTTCCTGCACAATCACACTTTCTTGAGCCCATTGCAGGAGCTGTACCCAACTTTTAGCAGAAGAGAGTTCTCCAGGGAAAAAAAAAAAGTTTCATGCTTGTGTTTTTGCACCTAACAGAAGGAACTGCCCGAGTATATGTGGCCCTGGGAGGACACTGAAGGAGCATTCCCCAGGGGAGGATTTGGGTTAGCACAGGGAGTACCATGCTTCATTAGACTGCAGAGGACACTTGGTGACAGCGAGGACATCCAGGAGATCAGAAGGGCTAAAACCCTTCTCTCTTCAGCTCATCTGCTTCCCAGTGTTTGGGAACCTCAACACCAGAACCCTAGAAGGAGGGTGGATTCTTAGGCAGGATTCTTAGCCACAATGGCCACAGGTCAGCTTCCCACCAGGGCTAGGCACTAGTGATCAGCACAGGGCTAAGCCTTCAGGAATAAGCCTGACTCAGAGATGGGTCAGTTGTTCTTGCTCAGCACAGTATTATTGTACCTCCATAGCTGGCTTGATTTGCAACCTCCTTTAACTGATAGAAACACAATAACTCCACTATGTTTTTTACCTGTCTTCACTTCGGACGGAGTTCTTCGGGGTTTTTCATTCCAATCTGAAGCATGTATATAACCATATTGACATCAGGGTAATTACTCATGTATTACTTCAAAAGGATGCTCAAGAAACTTTTTAATTGGGATTTTTCCAAGGAAGTGCTTTTTTTTTTTATTGAGTTGCTTTCAAAAAATAAGAAGCTGCCAACAACAACAACAAATAAAGCAGCACCCAGTTTGATATCATCCACTAGAGTGTTTTTTTTCCTAACTGGGAAAGATCTTCACTCAAAGATCTTCACTCAATTTTCATTTTGGAGGCTTTTTTTTTTTTAACTTATAGATCATCCTTTTGGGACATGTCTAGTATAGGCCACAGTGATATGAAGTCCTTTGTTTTCTTTGCAAGTGCTCTAAAGTTGCTGTCAAACAGTGAAAGGGTCTCTGCAATGTGGCAGATAAGCCCAAAGCCACAGCAAGCAAAGCCCTGAAGAATTTAGATGGCAAAATGGCTAGCCCTGTTCTCTTTTGTCTTTATAATTAAAGAGGTAGTTATAGGAAAGAAAAAAAGAAAAGAGTAGGGGAGGCAGGATGGGCTGGGAGAAAGCAAAAGAGAGGAAGATCATTTGAGGCAACTCTGCCAAAATCAATATATTCTATTACCAATCCCCCCTCAGGACTAGGAAGCAAGGATTCAGAGACACTTCATGTGTCTTTCAGATAGTAAAGGCACAAAATAATTAAGAAAAAAAAACAACCTGAAATCCACAGCTCCCTTAGGTGGCCATTCCTAGGAACCCTTCCATGCCCTGTGCTATGACAAAGATACAGGTACAACCTGCAGTGCCCGGAGCTGTGTGTGAGCCCTGGGACCCTGGAGGACTGCAGGGACAGGCAGACATGGTAGGACAGTACTGCCTAGAAAACTACTCAGCTCACAGCTCTTACTGTGTGCTGGGCAGAGCACAGAACAGCCCAGGAGCATCCAGCTGATCGATCAATTAAAGACATTGCACACAAGAGCCATGAAAATCCTGTCCATTCCCCTTCTGTGGCTTCATTGCAGTGACTGATCGTTAGCAAAGTGATGTTTTCCACCTCAGACAGACACTCTGCTGCAGAAGGCTTATTTAAATATAAAGATGCAGAGACATTTGAGTGAGGCTAACCCAGAGCACTCACTGGCACGAAACTGAATGAGACAAAGTGAGTGTGAGTGAGACAAACTGAGGCAAAAGGAAAGCAGAAGAGTAGGGGGAAAAAAAAAACTAAACAGAAAAATAATCAACAGTAGCTGTGCTCCTGAGTAGTGACAAAACCTTAAATGAATGCTCTGCCCAGGCAATGTGCTTCTTGAAAACGCCAGGGGAAATAACATAGACCAAAGCTCAACTACAAAAAAAAAAAAACGATTTTTCAGATCCTTCTTCACAGCTTCTTGAACATGGACTGATGTGTGGTTTATTGTAAAACGTGTGAAATGAGTATTTTTGAAGCTATCTGGAATAGGTGGCATTTTTATTCTGAGGATGTCTTTTTTTGTTGTTGTTGTTGTTGTTTTTAATTGACACATGTGGTTTCCCTAACTGGAAAACTTTGCATTTTCCTCTTTCTGTTTTCTTATAAGAGAGAAAAAAAAAGTATTTTAAAGTAAGAACATACTATCAGCCAAATACAAAATAAACAAGCAGAATTACGAATGTCCATAAACAAAGGGATGTGAATGGAAAATTTCTGGCTTCTCTTGTCATTTCAGATCACTTCAATGCAATGTCTAATGAAAGTGTATTTTTTACTGAAATTTTGTTGCTTATGCCTCTCAGATAGCTTTCCATTACCTCCAGTGAGAGGCTATTCTGCAGTTGCATTGATCTCACTGTTTTCTATTAGGCTGTTCATCTTGAGATTCATACCAAATATCCTTTTTCAAGATAAAATCCCATTTCTTGTAGTTATGCCTCCTACAATCACACTAACAAGCTCCTCTTCCACCTGCACAGATTATTGTTGTTTCCCTCCTTTAGTTATCATTTAGATCGTTTAGGACTTGCTTACATTATGGAAATTTGCACTAGTATAATTACATCAAAACAGTACTCCAGCACAGGCTTTAATATGAGTGAATAAAGAGAGAAAAAATATCAGCACAGCTTAATTTTGGAAAGTCTGTTTAGGTACTGGGAAAACATCACCTCAGCCAATACTTTTTTTCGGTTCTTTGGATTACTTTTGTTTTTCATTTCCACTGACACCTGTGATTAAACTAAGCATCTCTCACTGTGTTTGCAACCCAAACTTTGTGCTGTTGTGCTTGTACTGAGAAATGGAAGTGAATTTTAGAGGGGGAGCGCTGAAACAGGACTCCTGAAAGTGTTTGTAAAACTGACAAGGAAATCCTTTTCTTTTCTGACTGATCATTTTTAGGCTGTCTGTCCATTTAAATTACTGATAACTTTATTATGACAAAATTCTTATGTCTGTTCTACAAACCACAATTTCAATACCAGAGCATGCAAAATCCCATTTGCTAATTATTTTATTCTAAGATTGGCACACAACATAATGCACTGATGGAAAACGACAATAATTAATTACTGCATTTACTCCAAAATTACAATCAGTAATTACTGCTCTGAGACTGAATTCCATTCAGCAATATTTGGAACTTGTTCTTCCTCAAAGCAGGGCAGCTTTTCAGGAGTATTGCTGTGTTTGCATCTAAATGAGTCCATGTAGGTCACTAACGGATCCGCACTATTTGTCATGGGAGTGATAGAACAGCACAAGGCAACACCACAACTCTTTCCTTCAGTTTGGAGCAGGAATTCTACATTAAAACCCACGTCCCCATTTTTTTTAAACATTAGATAATATAAATATTCCAGAATTAAATAATAGATATGAAAGCATCCTCCCTTTTCTCATCCCACTGTGATGCTCTTGGTCCTGATGCTCTGAAGTAAAATCCTGGAGGCTTGTGAGAATTTTTGCCAAAGATTCAGCCAGCAAAAAGCCTTCTAAGTTGTCCCTACTGTGAAAAGAACAGGAGCTTGTTATGGCTGTGCCTTCTTCAAAGGCTTCCAACAGCAAAAGCCCCAAAGCTTCAGGGTCGACTGGAGACAGTGTCATATTCAGCCACTTGACCAACAAGATTAGTATGGGAGCTCATTGGACAATATCACACAAATTACCTAAAGAAGTCAGACTTTAGAACCTTTAAAAGCTCAGTGTGAGCTTCAATGGCATCAGTTAATGGGCAGCAGCAGCAGTCTACCTGAAAACAGTAGTCTTGGAATAAACCTTTTTACTAGGTTTTTTCAGCACAGAGATTTGATGGGCTAGTGCATGAGGGACTGCAACTTGAAGAAAACTGGGAAATATAAGAAAAGGAAGGAGTAGGCGTTTTAAACAGCAGTGGTTTGAAATGAGAGTCAAAGAGATGGAAAAACACAGGAGACATCCATAGCCAAAATTTTTGTTCAAGCAGCAGCAGCAGCAAACACTGACAGAATGAATCCTTTTCTAAAAAAAAATATGTACAATGAGAACGAGAGAAGGCAAAGATCCACAACGAAAGAGCCTTGTGAAAACACAGGATGAGTACTAAAAAACAAGCATAGCCATTTTCCTACAGGATCTTCAAACAAGTTACAAGTCAGCAAAATCTTTTGATACTGGGGCACTAGAGAGACCAGTACCCACTAATGAGCAAACAGGAAACAGGCACATTATCAATTTGCAAATGCTATTCAGGGAGAGAGCAAAAGGTGAGTTGTTTGAAGCTCCTTGTATGGGACCAGAAAGGTCTAGAACTTCAGATTTTCTTCCCAGATGGTCCCAGATTTGAAGGCAGATAGAGCTGTCTCTGGTGTGTTCAGTTAATGAAAACATCAGCATCATGAACATGCTTTTTTGTCCAGGTAAAAATAATATGAACAGTAAAGGCCAAAGGCAGGGCACAGCCCTCTGGCTCTAAGAAGAAGGTTAAAACCTTCTTCCAGGGAAACTGGAAACTCTCAATGAAGTCAGAGTTACAAGTCAGCCCCAATATGTGATTCACAGGACTCAGGTCACTTGTGCAGCATTGATCAGTAAGCTGAAAATGATCTGAATTTTTTGTCACTGACCTTTGAGAGCTACTGCAGAACTATGAATTGAAACTGTATGGAGTAGTGTTTGGCACTTACACTGTAGAGATAAAGAAAAGGGAGGCTAAAAAACTCCATGAAATTTACTCTGCAGGGGAAAACTGCTACAGGAGTTGGCAAGAATCTTAATAAGGGGTTGCAGAGTACTCCATCAATGTGAGCACCTTAAATTGATGTCCTTATGGTTTGGAAGGCATACACAATCAGCTGCACTAGAACACTGTTTCTCGTTCCCACGGTTATACCCAGTGATATATCAAATGCAATAATTGCATATTTGAATAATTCATAGGTACGGTAACTTTGGCCAGATACAAGTGAATATCAAAACTCTGGTCTCTGAAGTGTTTGATTCAGCTGTAGCAGTGAATTGAAGGTTTACGGTACAAACCCTGCTTGTCAGGTGTCTTTCATCCTGCCCTGTGACTGCAGTTAGGGGGGAAAAGAAAAAAAAAAAGGGACTTTTTATTTCAAACGGTTCATTTTTCCACTTAGCTGAGCTTCATCCAACCTTTTTGAAATATTGGGTAGAAGGCTGAGCTGGAGGGGAAAGGAGAACAGCAGTCAAGTCATTTCCCAAGCAAGAAGCAGAGTAAATGAAAACTCAATGCTCTGTCTGGAAAAGTACTAACCACAACCATGATCAGGCTAAGTTCTTGGGCAGTGTCAATCACCATCCCCTCTGAAGCCGGAGAACTGACACTGATTTATGGCAGCCAAGGATCCAGGCCCACTATGACTTACTTAACTCTAAATGTTCTCCTAGCAGAGGTATTTCAATTATTTGCAATTCTAGAGGGAGATGCAATGTCATCATCCTGGCTGCTCTGGTCTTCTTTAGAGCATAGAGACTTGGGAATGGTCCTGCCTATCTCCAAATATCTCTGTGGCTCATTTGAAAAATGCCTTCATACAATAAAAACTTACAAACAGAAGAAAATCTCTTATACCCCTGGAAAGCTACAGTTCCACACTCAAATAATCTTTTTTAGAAAGCAGATTTCTGCCATTACTGGAAGGTACATTCTCCCTTCCTGGCTCCTCAGGTATCCCCTTTTTCCTATATAAAACAGATCCAGCAGCTGGGCTGCCTGAAGCACCTGTTCTATGCAGAGCAATAACACTTTAAAATTCTCACAGTGACAAGATGTCTACCTTTGAGATTTCTGGCTCTATGGTGCCCAGTCCTTGAAGCCTAAGATGTCTTTTGGTTGATTTGGATGTGCTGTAGACCATGGTTGTCATGGTAGGGTCTTAAAAGCAGGTTGTTACAAAAGAAAATATGTTTTTACTATCTTGATTTCTGCAGATTTGCAAACAATTGGGCCATTAAACCCATGGGCTGTGCAGTCAGCTAAAAATTTGTCTTTGCTGGATAAGATTCGCTATTTTTCTCTACTTTCTTGAAGCAACCCCACTCATGAGTAGAGGTTGCATTGCATTTCCCATGACATATGACAAGTTAACGCTTTCCACGCTCTTTGTTTTCCTCTGTGCATCTTCCTTGCATGGCACACATTTCTCCATCATGATAGGACACTGGGAAAAAGAACCAGCCAGGCAGCCCAACGCCAGCTGTAGAAAACTGGGCTCGTACACGTCAGTTTTAAGAGATTTGGTGCTTTCAGAAAGGGGTTATTTGAGTGGTTTCTGTCTTCTGCTCTTAGGTCACAAGGCCATTGTTTGGTACAGACCATACCAACCTTGTTACAGTGTTCCAATAGGAATTCCTGTAGGTTTTGTTCCTCTTATCCATGAAGACCAGTGTAATGCAATTTAGAGAAAGGTGTACAGATCCTCATCAGGAGTAAAGGAATATCTCACTCCTGGAGGAGTATTCCTACACTTAAGCCTGAGTGGAGGATTAATGTCTCAGTAAATGGCTTTGTTGAGGAGCATGCTAAAGGGTTGTTAGTAATTAGTAAAGGCACACAGAATGGCACCATGGTTATCTCTGGTGTCTTTTCTCTTTCAGCACAGACCCCCTTCCTGACAGTCTGACTTCTGGTACTCACCAGGGATTCCTGGAAGTAACCCCAGGATGCCACTTAGGATTAAAATGCAAATAACTTCTTTCTTCAGAAACACTCTAGAGTAAATGAGTTGTCCTGAGGTTCACAGGTATCTAAAGAAGTTCTGGGCCTCTCCTTCACCTGGGGAAAAAAGTAGGCTTTAATACAGTGATGATGATTTGTGCCAGCTAAAGTCTTGCTGTGGGATTTGGCCACTTATGCTCAGGGAGCAGAAATCTTTTGCTTTTTCTCTTCTAATCTTTCAAATTGCTTCTGTAATTTTTTCCCCAAGTTGTGTGTGCTCAGTGTGTTCTGTCGATGTGAGAAGTGGTAATGTCACTCTGCTAGGAGTTTTATGGTTCACAGAAGGCAGGATTTGTATTGAGATAGACAGATAGATGGATGTCTGGTTCCTGAACACAACGTATTACAGAGATTGACCCAAAATTTTCAGCACTAGAATCCCAAACGATAGGCTGAGGGAATATCTGTCTGGGAGATTTCAGATGGATTTTATATCTTTTTTTTCTGATTAATACAAGCCTTTAAAAGCATATCATCCCTGTCCCTTTGCCCAAATAATTGGAGAAGATCAGAGTAAAGAAAGATCAATAGCAAATAAGTAGTCTACATTTTCTCAGGTGTCAATGTAAAGGGGGTCAGACACGCCATACTGAGAAGGGGAAGATACACGGTTAGGGAAGTCTGGTTTGCTTTCAGACAGGGACAGTTCATTGTGGCAAAGTAGGAGGTGAATCCTGTTGCCCATTCTGCTGGTGAACCCAGGAAAGGTAGCAGTGATGCTCATGTACCCCTGACAAGCCAGGCTTGGGGTTCAGACACTGAGATCTGGTCTCTCCCAGCACATGAGAGGGAAATGGACAAAAGCAGAAGCGCCAGCTGATGGAGCAGTAGGGACACCATCCTGCCAAGCTGCCTGCAGAGCCTGGAGCTGCCTCCTAATGAGGGCGAGCGGCTGGTCACAACTGGAGGCGAGCTGTTCCCCATTTGTTTGTGCTCCTCAGAGTGGCAGGGATCCGCTCTCCATCAGAATAATCCAATTGAACAAAATGATTCATATTAGCAGGCACATCTGTCTGAGGCCAAAGCAGAACCCTGGTGTTAGTTTAATAAATGGCGTTCATTAAACTCAGCTGAAAATATAATCTGGAGAGACTGATGGGGTGAACAGAGCAAAGAATAAGCAAAAGGAGTTAGCAATTATCAGATGTCATTTGTTCTACTGGTACCACGGAATTGGAGCTTGTTTGCTGAAATCTTAATTTCATTTTGCTGAGGCAGAATCCATCAGAGAAGCTTATACTGCAGCTATGATTCCTGTTTGTCAGGCCTTGGTAGGGAATGGGACATTTTTCTTTCCTCCTTTTCTACCAAACAGAGCACTGAAGGAGTACAGATCCCAGCAGAGAGCCCAAGGATAGGAAAGATGGAAGGAGCAGCCTTTCCTTTGCCATGAGAAGACTGCTGAATAACGTTTCTTGTGCTGCAATGGAGAGAACTTGGGCAGTGCTTTGGGACAGGGACTTTGGGTATTCCCAGTGCAGCACAAGCCATAGATCTTTCCAGTTCCTCTGCCATTTCCCCTCCGTACCAAGAGAGTGTATAAACACTTCTCACTTGACTTCAGGAGCATTTTACACTCTATAGGGTAGGGCCAGTGACTGGCAAGTGATTCCCTCTTTTCTGACTCTACAGAGGCTGGGCTCTTCTTGGTGGTCAGGTCAGGGAAACTCCTACAGCAGTAAACTGGTGGTTGTCCAAGTCAGCACAGGGGAGGAGACATGGGCACTGAGATGCTTGAGGCAGCCCACACATCCCAAGCTTAACCCTGGTGGTCTAGGGTTGCCTCCTTCAGGTCCAGCTCTCACCCTGCCAGCTCAGCCAGCTCAGTTATTTGGAATCAGCATTCCTCCACACAAAACACTGAATCCAGAGGGACTGCTTTTAAGAGGGAGAGCTTCCTTTCCCAATCCCTATTGAGAAGACAAGTTTCTTGGGACTGACTTACAGAATGGTCAGCATTTGAAGATTGGCTGGACAACATGTTTCTTCAGAGTTGCTTTGGTTTTGTTTAGTTTTAACTTGTCCCTGCAGGTATTCAAATGGTCTTTGGTGTGCTCCAGGGGAAGGCAGGAAAGGATTTTATATTTATAGACTTTCCAGGGCAGCTATTGAGTCCCAGCCAGTTAGAAAAAATCAAAAGAATAATGGAGGAGAAGGGAAAGCTTGACCTCATAAGCTTTCAGCGTTGATTAGTTTGGTGGTGTCAGGAACCTTTTCTTGTTCGGGGCAGACTAACTGTGAAATAACTTTTTTTTCCCCTACTCTTTAATCTGTCTCCTGTATTCCCAAGGGGAAGGAGGAGCCAATACATGCCTTCCTGGAGTGCTGTTTCAGAGGAAGCAAGTGAATGGACTTGCACACCAGCAGCGGGGGGCTGGTGGGTTGGGGTTTTTTTTCAAGACTTATCTTCTCAGTGTGCCCTATGGCAACAGGCTGAACACCTTCAATTTCCCTTAAAATTGTGTAAGAATCAGTTGCAGACATGAGCTGCTCTGGAGATGGTCAGAGGTTTTTCTCACCTTGGTGAGCACAGAAGAGGGAGGGAGAGTTGCAGAGATGGGCAGCATCTTTCTTATATTTACCCTGGACTTCTCCATCACTCTCAGGCTTCCTTCACAGCCTGTGAGTTCATTTCCTACACTTCACAGGGTGAGACAGGCACCGAATCCCACCTCTACCCCACTACCATTCCTCACTCAGGTTAATCCCTGGTTTTCAGGCACTGGGAGGAGCATAAAGGCTTAGGTTAACATGATCCTGTTATTTGTATGAGACTGTTGAGAAACTTGCTGAATTTGCTTGGTTCAGCTCTGTGGATCAGGGAATGATAGCACTCCCAAGCCAGCACAGCTGCAGGCACAAGGGGACATGCTTCATAAGCACAGGCTGTTTGAGGTGACGGTGAACCAGAAACCCAAAGAACTGAGACTGATCAGACTCAACTGGATGTAAATAGAATTTGGGATTTATTTTCAATACTCTTTTCAAAGTATGTTGAAGTAATCTTATGAACCAGACATCATGGGAATCAGCACATTGGTTTTCAGTGCTTTCAAAAAAAATTGTTTTGTTTCTGATTTCTTTTTAAATTCACAGACAAAAAGTTTTGACTATTTTTAAGCTGTGATAATGTTTGACTGATCACCTGCACTTGCCACCAAGAAAAGCTTTGAACAAAAATGTGATCCAGTTCTAAATTAGAACCATATAAATACCTCAGCTATAGCACTGAAATGAGTCACAGACATAAGTCACATGCATAAGTGTTTTCAGAATCAAATTCTGAGATACTAAAATTTGCCAAGAGACATGACTTCTTCAGATGGAAACTGCTCCAACTATATAGTGGGATTCTTGTCTTATCTTTCTCCAATTTGGAAAGAGTAATCTCCTTAGTAAAAGTATCTTCTTTTAGAAACTTCATACAGAATGTGGCTTCAAGAATGTTTGTGGGGGTTTTAGCAAAAATTAATAATATTTAATAATTAATAGAGCTGTGTAAGCTTATTGAGTCATTCTGGACTTTAATCAATTAGAAATATTTGGGGCACCAATTTCCACCTTACTGCTCCTCGCTGGAGGTACATCAGAATTTTAGTGCAATTAAAATGAAGCAAGAAATATTTTTAGCTAATTGCACTGTGCACCTTGAAGGTAATTTGAAGCTGCAGGCAAAAAAAATAAAATATCAGAAGGAGTAATTGACTGTTGCAAGCTGGGAGTATGTGTTCCTGGCTGCATTCTGATTTAAAGGGGCACAGAGTCCAGACAAGGAGCTGAACAGACATGGCAGAAGGAGAGTGAAGTCTCACCTCTGGGGAACATCCCAGTGAATACATCACAGGCCATCAGACCCACCATTGTGAGATTTCCCATGGGAGAAGCCAGGCAGGGCGGGAATGTAGGTGGATAAATATTTTCCGTACTCAGGAAGCCTTGCACAATCGTGGGCACAGGGTGCCCTGCCACACCAGCCACAGGCAGGCCAGGCAGATCCTGAGTCCAGCCCTGCCACTGGCACAGGACCAGCTTTGGAACAGTCACTGGGGAACCCTGGCAGGGTTGTCAGGCTGGGAGAAGAGCCAGGGTCTCCTCTTTTCTTGGATGCAACCCCACACAAGCACCTATCCAACCTTCCTGTACCTGGTGAGCAACTACAGACCAAATTCTTACCCCTCCAGCCTGTCAGAGAGCTGTGGGCTCTCATGTCTTGGGGCAGGTACTGGAACCACTGGTGGGGAGGCAACCCACGGGGACGGCAAAGGCAGCTTAGTTGTATCTGCTGAGACCTACAAGCTTGGCTTGACTGGGGTCTTGAGGTCATCCTAGGTGTCTGGTGGGGAAAGGAAGAGGGGAGCAGGCATCCCTATTTAACTGTCAGCAACAAAAACAGGAGAGGGTAGCACTGGCTTCATCAGCATTTTGATAAGCTCTAGTCAATCTATAAAGGGAAAAAGCAGAAACAGCACTGACTGGGCACAGAGGCTTTCTTACAGCTTCCCAATTAGACTTAGTTCTCAACCATGTACGTTTTTTTAATTAAACTGTTGGTACAATGCTCAGGAGATAGAAAACTCCTTGAGGCCCCCTTGTAATAAAGAACCTTTCATTGTATTCAGAAAGGCAGCTACCACAAAGCTTAATTTCCTCTCCCACCTAAATGATCACCAGCAGCAAATCAGGGGTGAGCACTCTGCATGAGACAGGACAAATGATCCTCAGGGCCCAGGACCCACACAGTTGGCCATTGGGGGAAAGAGGCTACAGGCTTTGCTGCAACCGTAGCCATATAACATCACTACCACCCTGCTTCCCAAAATGTCCTGAGTTCACTGCATTGATCTGTGCCTGCAAAGCTCTTGATTGGCAAAACACAGCTGAGACAGGCATAGAGAGAGCCATGGCTACATTTGCATGAGCAAGTCTGGATGTTGCTGAGGAAAGTGAACAGGGCTGTGACCCCTCAAACCCTACCAAGCCCTCAGATGCTCCCAACTGCAACTCCCCTGGTGCTAGGCAGAGCTCCCTCCTGCACCAGCCCACCCTGAATCCCCACTTTGCCCAGCCCGGCCCTTCTTCCACACCTCCACCTCTCTTTCAGGATATCTCCACCACCCTTGTGACCCTCACCACCCTGTGACCATCTCTTCTGCCACTGCTTGGAGGCAGAGTGAGAAAAGGCAACCCTGCTCAGGGAGCCAGTGACATTTTCTGACTGTCCAGGCTGGCTTCTCCAGGAGCAGCTGCTCCATCGTGGTGCATTTTCATCCCCTGCTTGAGACTAATGGCTCTAGAAAAATAGATAAATCAGAGGTGACACAGCTATTGCTGCTTGACAATTTTTCATCAAACAAGCTGGGGGAGGAGGGGATGACCAAAAAGTGACATTTTGACCAAACTGGATGTTTCCGCAGCAAATTTTCATTCCAGTAGATTAAAAAAGAAATGCAAACAGCACAAAAAACATAACTGTCTTGATTAAAAATGTTGGCCTTCAAAATACTAAATTCCTGTTAAAAATGGGCTGGTTTTCAGATTGATTAAAAAAAGGCAAAAATTAATCTATTTCTCTGGCCACCTCCCCCACCCCAGATTTGTTTTGTTTATTAACTAAAATATTCACAGGAAAGAAAGCCAAAATAATTACAATTTTCCTCTGGAAAATAATTGTCATTTTTCAACTAGCTCTTAATGTAACGTCGTTAAATGAGAGCAATCCTAGTAACAACACTGCACAGCAAGTAAGTCATACAATTATTTGAAAGAAGGGCATTGCAATTTAAGAGCTAATTTTTATCATCACCTTAAATTTATAAATGGGAGAAATGAGGCAGGGTCATCAAGCATACTAAAAAAAAAAACCAACACAGAGAAAACATTAGCATTTGAAATGCTGGACTCCCATCTCCCTGTTAGATCGTGTTGGCTTCTCTGTCTGTGTATGTGCAATTGTCTCTGTTGATATGTATGTAAATGTAATACCTCTGTACATATACACATGTATATGTTTGTGTGCATTTTCATGTATAAAAAGACTCATATATACAATCTGTCTCCTTTTTAACCTTCAGATGTTAGAACCGAAGCATCTGACAAAAACATTCTTTTTTTTCTTTTATCCCCCACTAAAAATAGCACCCCAAGAGTCTAGGTAAACGCATTGATGTCTGGTATAAATGATCAGGCTTCTTTTAATCCCAGCATGGATGCAAAGTCCCCTTCACCGCACTGCCCTTCCCACTCCAGCACATTTGGGCTCCTCATCCTGGGCTCACCACGGCAGCCTTAACAGTGGTTGTCATAGGGATGGAGTCTGTTTTGAAGAGCTCTACCTCCTCTTTCCACCTCTGCCAGGCAACCTGGGCAGGAGCTGGGGAAAGGGGGGAATCTGTGAGGGTTGGTGTTGGGGTACAGCAAAGAGGAGGACTGAGGCAGAAGGAAAGCAGAGCCATCCAGCACCAGAGGCAAAAACAGAGAGGGAAATTGCTATAGAAGCAGTACAAAAGGCAGAGGAGAAAAACACAGGCTGGAATTTTAATAATATTGATCAGCTTCAGAGGCAATAGCTGTGAAGATCTATCACCTGTAGGAAAAACATCTCCAGTTCCTGACAGTAGGTGTGCTTGGGCACTGGCTCCAGCAGACAGAAGGACAGGATTCTGACTGCAGTTTTGAGTGGAATGCAAAGACACATGTTTGTGTAAATGAAGATTAATGTGTACTGCCTAAAGGTGAAGAAGTCTGCATATGCCATGAGCACAGGCATAAGTGTGAACACAGGATGCTGTCACTTTGGTGCTGGAAGAAGTGATGGCCTTTGAGTTTCTTCAGGGGGAAGTTTTTTACCTCCAAGACAAGAAGGAAGGGACAGAGATGACCAGTGGAGACTTGACTGAAAAGAACTCAGGGGAGAAAGATGGTAGAAATTATGAGGAATTGGAGACGGTAGATTTCTACCATGGAAGAAGTTCAACCTGGTAGCCCAGCAGGATGTTGGCAGTGTTGGGACAATTGTGTGGTCCTGTGAAGGCACAGAGCAAGCTTGTACCTGCAGCTGGCTGCATTTGCAAGCTTCACAGATATACAGTGACAGCTCCTGTGCTGTGGCACTTACTATATAGGCAGGGATTGTTAGGTTTGTGCAGGAACTTGCACACAGCTCTCAGGTCACCTCCCTGCTGTAAGGGTATCATAGAATCATAGTATAGATTAGGTTGTAAAAAACCTTTAAGAGCATCACATCCAACCACTAACCCATCATTGACAAGTCCACCACTAAACTGTGGCTTTAAGCACCACATCTGCACCTCCTTTAAGTACCTCCAGTGATGGTGACACCCCTCTGGGGAAGCCAATTCCAGTGCTCAACGACCATTTCAGTGAATACATTTTTCCTAATATCAAATCTAAACCACCCTTATTGCAACCCGAGGCTGTTTGCTCTTGTTCTGTCACTTGTTACCCAGGAGAACAGACTGACTTCCACTTGTCTGCAACCTCCTTCCACACACAGAGTGATAAGGTCTCCCCTCAGCCTCCTACTGCCCCCAATACTGAGCCCTGGGGAATACCACTAATGACTGGCCCCATCTGGGTCCTTTCACCAACACTCTTTGGGCTGGGACATCAGACAGTTTTTTACACAGCAAACAGTGCACCCATCCAAGCCATGGACGGCCAGTTTCTCCATGAAAATGTTGTGGAAAATGGTATCAAAGTCATTGCTGAAGTCCAGGTATACACATCCCCAGCCCTTCCCTCATCCTCTAAGGAATTCACCTTGTCATAGAAGGAGATCAGGTTGATCAAGCAGTTATACTTTTCACAAACCCATGCTGGCTGGGCCTGATGTCCCCTGGTGCTCCTCTATGTGCCACTCGATGTGCTCCACAAGCTTCCCCAGCACTGAGGTCAGGCTGACAAGCCTGTAGTCCCCTAGATCCTCCTTCCAGCCCTCCCTGTGGATGGGCATCACACTGGCTAGCCTACAACAACTGGGACTGACTTATCTGGCTAACCTGGACCACTGATAAACGATGGAGAGTTGCTTAGTGAGCACTTCTGACAGCTCCCTCAGTACCCAGTACCACAGTGCCTGGGCAATGACTATCTGCCACAATGGACAGCTTACCCTCACAGTCCAGCCAGAATCTGCTGCTAAAAGCTTTCCTGTGACAGAGTTGTTCGTAGCATTAGGACTACTGTGCTGACAGCACAGCTTACAAGGACATGAATAGATTTATGTTTGTCTAACCAAGGCTTTAACTGAGATTCATTTCCCCTGGTGGTATAGAACTACACTGTAACTATCTCCTTCACAGCAAGTCAGTCAAGGTTCTCATTATAACCATGAGAGAGAGAGACTGCTTTTGGCCATGACTCAGAGTCTTATCTGAAACAGTCCCTTAGCTCAAGTGAATGGGGACCTGCTATGCCAGTGTCTCCACTAATACTGTCCTTGAGGGATCTATTCAGATGAAGATGTCTGCATCTTAACTCCCATCATCAGGGCTTCAAGCCCTTATCTCTATCCAGTGTTCAAGGAGAACAGTCCCAGGCTTCATTTAGGTGCTTCCAGGAAGAAGCTGGGCAGTTACCAGACTTATTTGGCTATGTTTTATTCAGTGGAACAAGCTCTTGGACATGTCCCTAGAGACCATCAAAGGGTCTTTTCCTCTCCAATGACTAGGTACAGATGTCTGCTTTAGAAGGACAGCTTCATTTGGTGCTTGAAATACAGACCCAACTTAGGCAGGCACGATGACTACACGTAACTTTTGTGTGAAAGAATATTTTCAGGTGGCTTTTTTTTTTTTTTGCTGTTCTTTTAGCTTCAGCAAGTCCTGATCCTTCATCTGTACATATACATGTTTGTGTGTGTGTGTGTGTGTGTGTGTGTGTTTCATCTTCAGTGTCTGAGTGTCTAAGGAGGACAGGCAGAGGGATGGTAGTACCACCTCCAAAGCAGTGATCCCTGACAGATCAGCCCGGTCCTTCCCTTCTGCACATAAAATGTTTTCCTCAGTAAAGTTATGGCAAAGAACCTCTCCCCAGTTTGATAGCTGCCTGGCTCTAGCATCCATGTGTAAACCCAGTCCCCCCTGAGCTCCACCCATGACCGTCCAGCTGGTGTTATCAGCCCCAGACAGGAGACGTGTGTTGCTCCTACTTCCCAGGAATGGAGCAGGATATTGTTTGTTCCACCAGATCTCTCCCATTCCTATTGCCTCCTTGGTCCATTGAGGGAGTCAAAGCCTGTTAACCCTTCCTTTTCCTGATGGCACAGCTGAGGTAAGGAAAGAGACAGGTCTTGCTGTGATGGTGCTGACAGCTCTCTTTCCTCCCCCAGCTGCTTGTTTTGCTAAGCTGTGACATGGCCAGAAAGTCTGGAGGTGTAAGAGCGATACTAGAGATCTTTTCCTCTTCCTCATGCACAGCCAGGAGTTGTACAGCTGACACTATTTGCTCTTGGTTACCTAGGGACACAAATGACAACAATTCTACCCTGAGCCATCTTCAAAAGGACAGTTTTTTCTCTCTTGGCTCATGAAATAACTGTAGACACAGATCCTACGTTTGCCTTGGGGGTACCCGTCTATTGTCTTCATCAAACCCCAGGAAGCTCAGGTTGACACTGCCAGATAATCAAAGGGCAAGACTTTGGGACCAGGCCATCAAGAAGGAGTCAGCTTCAACCAAGACAGCAGCCAACTGTGGGAAAAGTGTGGAGATGAAGCCAGTGCCCAGAGCAGGGGCTTAGTTCAGCATCATCTCTTGCCAGCTGAGCATAACTGCTGTAGCCAAGAAAACATGTTTCAGTTCACAGAAACAGTAAAGAAACCACAAACAAAAAAAAATGCCAGGGAAAGATTTTTGCTAGCCAGCATGCACGACTTCAGGATCAGAACTGCCACCAATATTCTTGTGACACCTCGACACAAGGTGAAATTTCATTCGTGTGCAGTGACTTTTCAGAAATAGGCTGCAAGGAGAGATATGAGTCCTGCCAAGGGGACAGAAAGGCAATACCTGAGGAACAGGGTGCAGAGCTGCTGACTGAGACAAGGGTATTGTTGTGTGCAGTGATTTTTGGTGTTTACTGAGGCAAAACTGTGGGCCAGTAAAGGGACCTTTTCCTTCACACGGAAGAACAGGGTGTTTCTACAGATTGTAGCAACCACCCCCTGGCAGGCTTTATTCCTTTTCTTTTCTTTTGCTTTTTCTTTGTCCTTTTCTTTTGCTTTTTTTTTCTCCTTTTCTATTTTTTCTTTCTTTTCTCCTTCTCCTTCTCCCTTTCCTTTCTTTTCTCCTTCTCCCTTTCCTTTCCTTTCCTTTCCTTTCCTTTCCTTTCCTTTCCTTTCCTTTCCTTTCCTTTCCTTTCCTTTCCTTTCCT